>OENT01000335.1:0-132574 GCA_900239685.1 Rotaria macrura
GTAATCGAAATTCTACGGAATGCCGTAAACATGCCGTTTGGTATTCGTTCACCGCCGTATACAGACCGTTCTGTACGACCTGGGTAGAATTACATTACATATTATGAATTCTATGATATTTTTTGAAATCATCTCTAGTTTTGTATTACATAATTCACTCGAAGACACCATGAAATATCTTATGATTTGAGAAATCGTTTTAGAAAACGAACGTGAATATCAAAAGGAAAGCAACTTGAGTTCGTATTGAATCTTCAAATGAGTCTATTAAAAATTAATTAAACAATAGCTAAACAGTAATCTTGACTGCCGAGGAGAATCATTCCGACCATTGGATCCGATCATGTTTCTATCGAAGTTTCTCTAAACCGACGAAATCCCATCGGATTCCTTGTAGCGATTCCTGATTCGGATCCCTAGTGTTGGATTTCATCGAATCCTACTATCGGAATCCGATTGGATTTCAACGTGTAATCAGACAGGCCTCTACCCAGTGAAAAATATTCACTGATTTCAATCGGATTTTTCTGCACCATAATCAAAATTAAAATCGATTGATAATTTTGATTATCCTTGATCATGAGGTAACCATTATTTAATATTGTAAATTATCCCATGTTAAATTTTCTAATTGAAATCGGATTATTCTGCAGCAAAATCGAAATTACTAATCGATTTGTAATCTTGATTTTGCTGCAGAGTAATCCGATTTCAATTAGAAAATTTCACATGGGATAATTTACAATATTAAATAATGGTTACCTCATGATCAAGGATAATCAAAATTATCAATCGATTTTAATTTTGATTATGGTGCAGAAAAATCCGATTGAAATCAGTGAATATTTTTCACTGGGTACTGTTGGGTTTAAATGCTTGTTCGTACACAAGTAAGAAAATAGGTTTCTTCCGTCGGATCCGTTACTGTTTCCACAACCCGGATTCCCATAAGATTTCATTGGATCGTAGGATCTGATCGGATTCGGTATCGGATTCATTCACCTGGGTGATCAGTTGCAATTTTCAAGTTTCTCTCTTCCAGGTGAATGATTCTCATTTTCAGTATCCGCCTGTTCTTTAAATGGTAGGATGCGACATCTATCATTTATATGCAATATTTTGCTTATTGATCTAAATCCATATTTTACCTTAACAAAATTAACATCCAGTTGTTCTTTGTCTTCATGATTCACGGATACTTTCTTCAAGATGAAGAAAGATTCGTCCTTTTTTTCTTTCTTTGTGAATAGTCCGATGTATTCAAAAGAGATCATTCACAGTTCACAATCATAAATCTATATGTGATATCATTATTACTTTTTTTTTTCAGATCGAGAACAAGATGAGTGACACGGAAGAAGCAATGGATACAACAAATGACAAAAACGAATCAGACACTATCACACCGACCAAACGTGCAGCAGTTATGAAACGACAAAAAGAAAAACTAGAAGAAAAAAAAGATGCTGATGAACTTGAAGAAGAACTTGGTGGTGTTGATGACTTACCAGAAGGAGAAGAAGAAGAAGATTCTGATCAAGAATATACAACGAAAAAAAAGAAACCAATAAAAAAACCTGAAATAGTTCTTGATCCAGCATTTCAAAGTCGACTGGTAACGATAAACTAGCAAAGAACTATGCTCAAAGCATATGAATTTATTTTCTAATTTAGAATGAAGATCAAGTTAAACGATTTAATTATTTACTTGAACAAACAGAAATTTTTTCCCATTTCGTTCAAGACGGTCAACTTAATAAACATGCAAAAGCTGGTAGCTCAACATCACCATTAAAAATGAAGACTCAAGTTAAAAAACCGTCTTCATCGACCAGTAGTAGTAATACTGTAGAGTAAGTTGTTATTGTCTTTTGTTTTTTGTTTTTTGAATGTTAAATTTTATTTTACATTTATAAGTCATCGACATCGAATGACTGAAGAAGAAGAAGATGCTGAACTGTTGAGTGATGCTAAGGAATCTGAACGACTCAATTCTATAACTCGATTTGATCAATCACCATGGTGTAAGTTATTGATGAAAAACAAACTGACTTCATTGCAACCTTTTTTTGCAGATGTCAAAGGCGGTGAAATGCGTGACTATCAAGTCCGTGGTCTCAATTGGATGATATCATTGTACGAAAATGGTATTAATGGTATTCTTGCCGATGAAATGGTATGCAGCATTTTCACGACACTTATTTGAATACACAAATATTTCCTATTCTTAATTTTTCTATAAAAGACTTCGAATATATATTGATTTAGTGAAAAAATCCAGTCGAATATAGGTCAATTTAGATTTCCTTCCCTTTAATTCTCCATGTAAGAGCAATATGAAACCAGAACAGCTCTGTTGAACAATTACATCATTGTTTCCAATATGAGAGACTTATTTCAAATGAAACAATCGGTAGTGTTGTCAAGACCCTAGTCACTAAGAGCAGAATGTTAGGATTAGTTGTTTCTAGAAAATCAAATTTTGTAATGAATGCCATCAGTATAGTATTTGACAACTATCATCAGATTTCGATATAAAATTATAGATGTCCAAGTATCTCACTAACTAGATCTACTTTCGAATATTCAGGCTTGTATGAATTTGAATTGATATGAAAATATTTATTACTATGAATTTTATTTAGGGTCTTGGAAAAACTTTACAAACAATATCATTACTTGGCTATATGAAATTATGCCGAAAATCTGTACCTCATCTAGTTATATCACCTAAATCAACACTACGCAATTGGATGAATGAATTAAAACGTTGGGTGCCAGCATTGAATAGTGTTTGTTTAATTGGTTCACAAGAAGAACGTACTCGTATCATACAAGAAGAAATAGAACCTGCCGGTTGGGATGTTATTGTAACATCGTATGAAATTGTTCTACGTGAATCAGCTATATTAAAAAAATACAATTGGTGTTATGTTGTTATTGATGAAGCTCATCGTATTAAAAATGAACAATCGAAATTGAGTAAAATGGTACGTTTACTTAAATCACGTAATCGTTTATTGATTACTGGTACACCATTACAAAATAATCTACATGAATTGTGGGCATTACTAAACTTTCTTCTACCTGATGTATTCGATTCAGCGGATGATTTTAATGCATGGTTTGATACACAAAAATGTTTAGCTGATGATAAAGATCTTGTTACACGTTTACATGGCATATTGAAACCATTTTTATTACGACGTTTAAAGAGTGATGTAGAAAAGAAACTTCCACCGAAAATCGAAACAAAACTCTACGTTGGTCTAGCCCCATTACAACGACAATGGTATACGAAAATTTTAATGAAAGATATTGATATATTGAATAGTGCAAGTGGTAAACTCGATAAAATTCGTCTATTAAATATTCTCATGCAACTTCGAAAATGTGCCAATCATCCATGTAAGAACGTAAAAATTCATCTTTAAGATATCATGAGTTGAGTTCTCTTTGTTCTTTTCGTATTTAGATATTTTCGATGGTGCAGAACCTGGCCCACCATTTACAACTGATAAACATTTGGTTGACAATTGTGGAAAAATGATTATATTAGATAAACTTTTGATTAAACTCAAAGAACAAGGTTCACGCGTACTTATCTTCAGTCAAATGACACGTATGTTAGACATATTAGAAGATTATTGCATATGGAGAAATTTCGAATATTGCCGTTTGGATGGACAAACATCACACGAAGATCGACAAGCATCAATTGATGCATACAATGGTCCAGCTAGCACTAAATTCATATTTATGTTATCGACACGTGCTGGTGGTTTAGGTATTAATTTAGCAACAGCTGATGTTGTCGTTCTCTATGATAGTGATTGGAATCCACAAGTTGATTTACAAGCTACCGATCGTGCACATCGTATTGGTCAAACTAAAACGGTAAGGTTCTCAATCTTGCTTATAGTCTTAATGAGATTCAGTTTTTGTTTTCGTATAGGTTCGTGTATTTCGTTTAATAACTGAGCATACTGTTGAAGAACGTATTGTCGAACGAGCTGAAATGAAATTACGTCTTGATCATGTCGTTATTCAACAAGGTCGTTTACAAGAAGCAGCAACAAAATTAGATAAAGATGAAATGTTATCTATGATTCGACACGGTGCAACACATGTATTTTCATCGAAACAAGATGAAAATGAATTAGATGTTGATATTGATCATGTTTTGGCGCAAGGTGAACAAAAAACGAAAGCATTACGAGAAAAATATGAAAATTTGGGTGAAAGTCAATTGAGAAAATTTACAATCGATAATGAAAATCTTGGTGGTCAAAGTGGAAGTGGCTCTGGTGATGGAACTGATGCCGGTGGTGGTTCAATTTATAAATTTGAAGGTGAAGATTATCGTGAAAAACAATCGTCAACACTCGGTATCAAATGGATTGAAGTAATTAGAAAAGCAAAAAAAAAAGAATTTCTTTTTTGAAATATTCACTCTGTTTCGATCTATTTTTCAGCCACCAAAACGTGAACGCAAGGCAAACTATGCTGTTGATGCATATTTTCGTGAAGCATTACGTATGAGTGAACCTCGTGCGCCTAAAGCACCACGGCCTCCACGTCAACCTAATGTACAAGATTTTCAATTTTTCCCTCCACGTCTATTCGAGTTGCTCGATCGAGAAATTTATGCATATAGAAAATCAATCGGTTATAAAGCTGTACGTGATCCCGATTTGGATGAACAAGAAGGTAAACGACAACAACAAGAAGAACAAAAAAAGATCGATGAAGCTGAATCATTGAATGAAGATGAACAATATGAAAAAGAACAATTACTTCAACAAGGCTTCTGTAATTGGACGAAACGAGATTTTAATCAATTTATTAAAGCAAATGAAAAATACGGACGAGATGATCTCGATGCTATTTGCCGTGATGTTGAAGGTAAAACACCGGATGAAGTTATGTCTTATGCACGAGTCTTTTGGGATCGTTGTCACGAATTAACCGATGTTGAACGTATTATGGCACAAATTGAACGTGGAGAAACGAAAATTCATCGACGTATCAGCATTAAAAAAGCACTCGATGCGAAAGTAAGCTCACAATCTTCATTATATATACATATATAAATATGCTTAACATTGTGAAAAGAAGATGATTTGTAATTATTTTACACATTGAGTAGCTCGGTCGAACTTGATCTTCACCAAAGGATGATGTTCTTGTCTTCCCTACAACAGTGACAGATCCATTATGTTCCAATGTGCTCTAATTGGCCAAAGAATAGCCACGATTCAATAGATACGTTTTTTGTGACAGATAATGCCTCATCTATCTGGTATTAAGAAATGTATTATTTCGGATAGTTCAAATTCTTTTATTCGATAAAATTAGCAGTATAGACATACATTCGTTTGCTAGGAATCATTGTTATGTATGATTAAACACTATTTTAGTCATTGGAATTTTTGTTATTTCACATGTTTCTTATGAGTGAATATAGAACGTAGACTAATGTGAATATTCTATGATTATTCGATTCGAAAATGAAACTAATTGATTCAGTATGAAAAGCATCACACAATTCTGTAAAATCTTGACTTCATGTTTCAATTGGAGACGTTCTAATTAACTTAGAAGTCTGTGATTCTATTATTAAATTATGTTCAAATACGTACACATTAAATCGAATTAGACAAATAGGATTCAAATGTAATGGAAATTTTCAGCTGTTCTAAATAATGAACTTCAAAATAAATTTTATTCGGTATATCGAAGAGAAACACAACTAGTAAATCATAAATCACTATAGAATTCTTTCATTCAGGCGCCGTTGTGTTTTACATTATAATCTTAGAATTGAAATGAAAATATTTGTTAATTTAGATGGCTCGATACAAAGCACCATTTCATCAATTACGTATTCAATATAATACAAATAAAGGCAAAAATTACACGGAAGAAGAAGATCGATTTCTTCTATGTATGTTGCATAAACTTGGCTTTGATAAAGAAAATGTTTATGAAGAACTCCGTTATGCTATACGACAATCACCACAATTTCGGTTTGATTGGTTTCTTAAATCACGTACATCAATTGTTCGTATCCATCTGATATACAAATTATGCATAGGTTTTTTTCTTCTCATTACACTGAATTGTGTTTTTTTTCATAGGAATTGCAACGACGCTTGAATACATTAATCACATTTGTCGAGCGAGAAAATCAAGAATTAGAAGAACGTGAACGTGCTGAAAAGAAAAAAGGTCGCACATCAACAAAAACTACGAATGCACTTAATTCATCACAAACTTCTCAATCGACACCTATTGCTAAGGTTTGTTCATTCTTTTTAATTAAAGAATTCTAATAAGTTTGGTTTTTTTTTTGAAATAGGTTAATGGTAATCAAAAACGTAAACCAGATGCATTTGCCGTTGCATCGAATAGTTCACCAGCTAAACGAAAGAAGAAATGATCTTTTGAGATTTTTCATATTACGGCTCAATTCAGATTTCTTTTCCTTTTTTGTAGAAAACAAAAAAAAAACAATTAAAATGAGAAAAAAATCAATTTTCTATGTGTGTACGTGTAAATGTGTTGTTATGTTTAATTGTTGTTTGTCTCTCTCTCTTTCTTTTCTTCTTCATCTTCATTCTTATCGACTAAAGTCGATTAAAAACAAATAGTTTTCATGGTTTATTAATAAACAAGTCATACATTCTTTAATGTGGTTAAAATTATATGATTGAAACTACAATATTTGAGATAGATAGATCAATAACATTAAGATTACATCGAACTAATCATAAACGACTTGATTCGATGAAAAATTTTACCAGAAATATGTTTAAAAATAAAAATTTCTCCGGCTAACTATTAATGTTTGTATATCAAATGAGAAAAAGACTAATCATGTGTAATAATTTCAATATGATTTATCGATCATAGTCGGTAGAAATTACGAATGTTCGACATCGAATCGGAATATAATGATGTCGTCAATATTAATTTTTTCCGATCGTTATTCAATTCGAGTTCACAAATTGAATTCTAATAATCTAAACTATGGGATAACGATGATAGCAAGCTCAAGAACATGACAGTCGTGTTCTTGCACGTTTTATCTATTCTTTAAAAAAAACCAAATCAATGACTTGAAAGCAAAATCACATACAAGACTATGTGTATTGAATATCGTATAGCAAGTATTTAACATTCTATTTGGTGAAATGATAAGACAACTAACATATTCATCTTACTATAAACTAGAATCTACATATTTGTTCTCGTGATTTAACATTCTTGCATATAATCAAACTTAAGTGTATGATTTTCTTTGTTCTTTTTTCTTCTTTCATTAAATAGATTGTAGCATTCTTTTAATAGAAGAAAATCTTTGAAACACAATCATGAAAATAAGCTTTGTAATATTATGAATTAAATATTCAAGAAGAAAACTGAAAATATTCACAATTATATTGATATTCAAATCCTATGAGATATTCACTATTGAATAAGGCAAATGTTAGATTTACACATTACTACAGGATATAAGCGAGACATTTATTTTAAGAATAATTCAATTCATAACTTCAAACTATCGGCAATAACATCAATTCTTTTTTTTTCCCTTCTTCTCAATGTTATTATTGTTAATGATGATCGCCTTGGGATAATCAATGTGTTTATATAAATTATGTCGGTAGCAAAAGAACAATTATTTTATTTTAATGATAAGTATGACATTGAATATATGTTATACACATACATATATATATATATATATGTATACATATTTATTTGATGATTATAACTTTAACTAAATAATTATCTTAACGAATCAGATTGATTGTTTCTTTCTTTCTTTTAATAGTTTTAATGTAAAAGATGAGTTGGTTGATTAATCATGTAAGACAAATAGATGAATGAGAAGGAAGAAAGAAGGAAAAAAATGATGTGTAATTTTGTCGACTAAATTGATGTTCTCCCGGCTGAATGCAAATAACAACACATACATACAACCATAAGAAGCAATCTAGTATAACATTGTCGACAATACTTCTACATCATACATATACAAACTCAGATTTGATTGTAACAATCTTTTCTTCTCTCTATATGAGAAAAAATATGGCTAGATGAAGCTTTCTGTGTCTGTCTGTCAGTTATTGCATGATGATAATAATAATAATAATAATGATGATGATAATGATGATTTTTTGCCTTCCCTTGCCATGTCTTTTGCTTGCCCTACTATTATCATTTACATTCATTTCATATCATATCATACTCATCATCGTTCGTCGTCGAGCTAGCTATAACGCTGCTGTATAATCGACATTAACAACTAGACGTCAACGTTAATCTTCCACCTCTTTTCTCTCGTCTTCCTATCGTCTTTTTCTTCACTGCTTTCTGTGTGCTACATGCTCTAATAGCAAGAGAATAAGAGAGAAATTCAGCAAATCGGATGGCTCGTTTTGTTAGTGAATCGGACGAATCCGAATGCAGAATACATAAAGAAAGAAAAGAGAAGATTAATTTTGTTTTTAATATAAACTGTTTCATGATATTGGTAGCATGTGTCTATATGTATGTATTCCGTTCTTGCTTAATTCGGATTCGTTGAGAATGAGAATTAAGAGAATAGAAGCGGGAGAGAGAGAGAAACAACAGAAAAAAGACGGAGCATAAAAGAGTGGGAGAGAGAGAGAGCAATCCACTTTTTTTGGTCATGCGCGCAAGAGAGCGCATCCGTTTATTCTTCTAGCTACAGATTCTTTTTGATTAATTTTGTATAGATTATTATTATTATTATATGAAGCACATACACTAGCATAGGAAAAAAAAGAACTACACAAGCAAAAGAACAATGGAGATTTTACGTGCTGAAACCAATGAATTTCCTCATTTAAAAGTATGTAACAGCAAAATATACTATTATGAATTAATTGAATTTAATCTTTTCTGTTTTCTCGTTTTGTTCAACTAGAATAATACTGATGGTCCAAAAAATAATTCATCTTCATCTGCATCGTCAACAATTGATGACGACGATGACGATGATCGATTTTCAAACGTGAGTACAACCGATGATAAACGTACAACGGTCAAGTCTCCTGTTAATAATAATAATAATAATACTAGTGAAGATAAATCAAAAATCCACGATGAAAATTCAATGAATAATTCATCGCATGAACCACCTATGGTTCAATCGATTGTTAATCGTGCAACATCAACAATTGATTATACACGTCAACGTGAACGTCTTGCCAAAGAACTAAAAGATTATGAAGATCGTTGGTTAGCACATAGAAATTTTCTACTTTACACACAAGCATTTAGTATGAAGCCCGAAGATCGTGAACGTTTATTTTCACAAATTAATTTGACAAACAATGATGAGACATTATCTCGGTTGTCAAAAGAAGAACGAGATCGATTTTTAGCAGCTGCTTTATATAATCAACAGCAGCAACAACAGCAACAAAATCCATATAATTTTCATCAGTATCCATGGGCAACAGCACCACCACCGCCACCACCGACAACAACAACAACAACAACAGCAACAGCATCATTACTTATTCCACCTATGCCATCAACCACAACCGATCAACAATTACAACAACAGCAACAACAACCGAAATCACCTAGTTCAGATGATAGTGGCAATCAATCAAATTCTGGAAGCACAACAGAATGGTAAAATCGATGATTTATTTTTCTTTTCTTTGTGTTCTACATTTCTTCGTCTGTTCTCTTTTAGGACATTCGAGGAGCAATTTCGTCAGGTAAATAAATCTTGTTTTGACGAGAAATCAATTAAGTTTAGTCTAAGTATTTGTATCTTTATTAGAATCTATCATTTATTTGTTTCTGTTTGCACATCATTTGGATAGTGTGTCGCTCACTCTTTGTAGATGGAATGAGTATTGATAGCTTTGAGGCAATAATTAATTGAAATGTTTGGTAGATGTATATAATAGAAGATGGGTTGCCATAAGAGATGTAACAAAGACTCATTCATCTATTTTCTCTTTAATAGAAACACTTATCTATTATTGAAGATATGCGGGTTATGAGAGAAATCAAAACCACATCTATCTTCTTCGTTTTTTATTCTTTGTTTTATACAATAGTTTCATAGACAAGGTAGATCAAGGCAAACAACATTCACAGAAAATTAATCTAGAGAGAAAAAAACGAGACGGGAACGTTGACCATCTGTATGAATGCAAGCATATACACACATTGCTTATTACTTATTGACAAGGTAATTAGAGGCAAAAAAAAGATTGATTATTTAAAATTCTTTGTCAGAATAGACAAAAAAGTTTATATACATACATATATATATATATATATATATATATTGCTTAGATAGTCTGGCATATCAACATACACACATCATCTCAGTTGATTAGATCGGAAAATAATTATCGAGCTGAAGGTTAGAAACGAAGCAAGGCGTCTGTTTTTATTCTCATTTTTTTTTCTATTTCTGCATATGCATATAAGCGTTGTGTGTCGTTGAGAAGTATATTACAATCAGATATTGTGATCGATGTTGCTCGACTGACATTTCTGCTCGTATCTTTCTCATCAGGTTTATATAACAATAAGAAGTTTCTATCCATCAAAAAACGTTTATGATCTTGCAGCTGTTGTTTAGCTTGTAACTATCCCTTTAGACTAATTTTCTTCCGATTAAGGCCGGTCAGTTTTTCGTCTGATGATCAATTTATCGTTTACATTAAAGGCAGAACATATCCATGTCAGTCATATATACATATCAACTAATTGCTTTCGTAGAGAACAAAAAAGACACATTAGTTTTGCTCATTTATAAATATGTGCATCTTTACATTATTGATGAGCTCCTGTATTTGGATCAACAATTAGTCTCATTGCGACTTGTACATATAGATTTGTACATATTACTAATACTTATTCTGAAAAAGAAATGACCGATTATCAAATTGAATGTCGCGCACATGCATATGTGATTTTACGAACCAGCACAGCTCGAGGCTATATCTATTATTTGCTACTAATTGCATTGTTTCGAGGCAGATGGTTGACGAGGAAAAAAATGAGCATCTTAAAGAAAAAAGATTTGTTTTTATGGACGATTCAATTTCAATTAAATAACAATGTATATATCCAGCTGCTGTCAAACTAAAAATCAGCTTAAAGATTAGTTTTCTTATCCTATATGTAAGACACGTTTAACGAATGAATATTAAACGATGAAGTTCGCTCTTTCTTATCAATAAACAAGGTCAAATCGAGCAGAAAGACGGTCGAGCACTTGTGTCTATAAAAAAAAGCTTCATCGATCACAATTACAAGTTAGAGTAGAAGATAGTCTTTCTTTCTTTCTTTCTTTTTTTTTATAGAGACAAATAAACAAATCATCATTGTATATACGCTCGATTAGAGTCATTTCGGATGTATGAGAGAGAGAGAGAGAGAGAGAGAGAGAGAGAGAGAGAGACGGGGGTAGAAAGAACACAACAGAGAAACACAGAAATGATTAATAATGAATTTCCTGCCTTGTTTGTCGGGAATGAATTAGTTAAATGAAACAAGTTTTGTCTCTTTTCTTTTTCAGCTTTATGAATTATCTGACGAACCAAAACGTAAAGAATTTCTCGATGATTTATTTGCATTCATGCAAAAAAGGGGTGAGTATTTAATTGAAAAGAAAATCGACTTGATGATTTCTTATTGGAGGAAAAGTTTTATCCAATAACAATAAAATCAGATAATGGATTTTTTTTCTCTGCTTTCCTTTTAACTGTTCCTATTTGAATTATCATCAATATATATCATAATAAAGAACGAAAACATTTGACTGTTTTAACGGAAGCATCGGTTAAAAGTTCAAAGAAGATTGAAATCAAATCTGAATATATCTTTCTTATACTTGACAGATGATTGAATTCAATGAAAGTATTTGTTTGTTCGATTTGATGAATTATATACTTGAGAATAAGATGAAATCTTTCTTTCTTGTTTCTTATTTTTTTTATTCTTCAAGGTACTCCTGTTAATCGAATTCCTATCATGGCAAAACATGTTCTTGATTTATGTAAGTGAATATTTAATACTTATGATGAGTTAGATAAATAAGAGATGTTTCATTTCTTTTCTCTACAGATGAATTATTTCGGTTGGTTGTCGGCAAAGGCGGTCTCGTTGAAGTAATTAATAAGAAATTATGGCGTGAAGTGACGAAAGGTCTCAATTTACCAAGTTCGATAACTAGTGCTGCATTTACTCTACGTACACAGTATGTACATAAAATGTATCTTTGTATTATAACATACTTATAATCTAGAAATCAAGTCCTCGAGAATGTTTTCCTTGCACTCTCTCTCTCTCTCTAGCTAATAAATGATGGAACTCGGATTCTTTTCTTGCGGACAAATTACTTTCGTCGTTCACATCAAATACATTGCTTTATTTGAGTAATCATCATAAAAGATATCTATGATCGATCTACGTCATTAGAGAAATCTCTTTATAATTCAACAAATTCTCAAGAGACTTGTTCTAACGTATTCTTTTCTTTTTCTTTTTTCTTTTCGTATTCTTCATAATAATTAGATAAAGTGTTGACATGCATTATGTATTGAACTAATAAATTCTATTAGATGAATATATAGAGGTCATCAAGATTTTCTCATAAGAGATTTGTATTTTTTATTTGAGTAAATATTCTTGGCATTTGTTGTCTATCATATGTCAATGTCTCGAACATAAACGATAAGAGATCAATTTGTTCTGGCATATTTTCTATAGAGGAAAAAAAAGGAAACTTGCACCATCATTAATTCTCAACTTAGCGTGTCAATGCCGTTTGTTTGCTATTATTTTAAGGAAAAAGAAAGACTAATGATAATGGACAGAAGTATAATATTATTATCATTGTTGTTTTTTGCTTTTCTCTTAAGATATATGAAATATTTATATCCATACGAATGTGAAAAATTACAATTAAGTTCACCGGGTGAGCTACAAGCAGCAATTGGTAAAATCACAAAAAACCCCAAAATTTAAAGTCACTAACATTGTTCTATTTTCTATTCGTTTCGTTTTCAGAAGGTAATCGACGTGAAGGACGTCGACCATCGTATGCATTTGAATATTCTTCACCACCACAAATAATGCCACCGCCACCACCACCAACAACATCATCAAGTGCCTTTCTGACAAGTCCGCTTGCACATCGATCATGTAAGAAGAAAAAGAAAAGTCCAAGACAATACGACTTGAATGGAAATCTAATGACTGTATATAATAATTCGTTTTACTTTTTTTTGTCTTTTTAGTGGATCCTAATCATGGACATGAAGCCATGCAACATGCAGCTATGGCTGCTGCTGCTGCATTATCACATCCATTTTTTTTAGCAGCTGCAGCAGCGTCATCACGCGATGGTAATCATTCATCAATGGAACAATCATCAACACCAAGAATTCCTTCTTCATTTGATGAACTTCATCAACATCATCATCATCATCATTTACAATCATCATCGCCAACATCAATTATTCCAACAAATAAATTATTTGAACGTTCATCAACAATAACAAAACGAAGTCTATCACCATCATTTTCTAAACAACAACAACAACAACAACAAAATGATGATAATATGAATTCACTTTCAAAAAAATCTATATCAACCATAAGTACTACACGTTCAACATGTTTTACACCAGTGACAACTAATAATGCATCATCATCATCATCATTATTATTATCACCAGTTAGTAAATTAAAAATCATCGCAAAAGGTATAATTATAATTCATGTCGAATAAATTTGTTTTCTATTATGAAAATTTCTATTTAAGAAAATAATCCAGATCAGCAACAATCAAATGAAAAATCAATAACGATTTCAATTGAATTGAATGGTATTGCTTATCAAGGAACATTGTACGCAACTACCGTCAATGGTAGTAAAGAGTGAACATATACGTAACAAAAAAAAAAGATGCGCGCTTGTGTGTATGCTTTTCAATATCGAGATATTTTCTTGAACTTTTCTTCTTGTTTGTATTCTATCTCGTTTCATTTTTCTTTCTTCTTCTTCTTCTTCTTTTTTTGTATTGACTATATAATTACTACGAAGGCTTTTTTCTCTTATTTGTGCATAAAAATTAACAAAGTATTTCAAATAGCAAAATTCCTTGATTCCAAAAGAATCCTAGTCTCATGTTATAAAACAATTTCAAATGATTAGGATGTACGAACAAATAAGGCTAGCAGAGAAGAACATTTGAAAGTGTTCTTTGAACAGTTTCAGTCAAAATACACGAGCATAACTACATGTATGTCGTGAAATTACTACGTCTTCAGAATAGTTCTGTTGATACAACGACTATTGGTGAATCCATAAGATCACGTTGTATTTATAAATCAAACTTATTGAAGTGTGAATAATACTGCTCGTTAGATGAAGACATCTGTTCGTGTGACCCAGCATGAAATTAGAGAAGAAAAAGTACGAATAGCGGATGAACGAAATTAATAGTGTGTTGATTTGGTTGAAATCAATTTGATGTCATATACGTAGTTTCGTAGAGTCGGAGATGTAAAAAAGGGTTTTCCGGTCAAATAAAATACGACCTTACACAGACAAAAAATATATATGATGATTCACAAGGTTCGAGTATTAATGATCGTATATTGCTATGTCATATGAAGAAAACAACATAGGATCATTTGCGATTCTCGTACGTTGAGTCTGTATATAGTTGGCATATTGTCTTGTATTATTTGGTATTGGGCCATGACAATAAAAGATAGCACTACTAAGCCATGTAAACTATCAGAATACGAAAATGTCTACTCGTGTGTAAATGGACCCTGAAAATATTGTCTTCCATAAATATAAACTATTCAGTTTAGATTATGTTTTTTTTTGACTCTTTATATGTTATATTTGCGATGAGTGTAATGCATGAAAAATGTACTGTATATTAATATATCACCATATAATAGAATTATATTTCATGTATGATTCATTGTTACACAAAATTCAAAACCTGAGATGATTTATAGTACCTTAGGTTTTTAAGTTACTAGGAAATAGAAAAATATTCTTTAGTTTTACAAATTTTGAAAAGATAGTAAAACAAACATTATCTTTTTTGTCTATGGTACCATTATCTATAATGGCTTAAAGACAAGTCAATTTTTCATCTGCAAGCCAAAGGGATTTTGTTTTTCTTTAAATGTCTTTTTTTCGATGAAATTCAGAGATTCATACAGTGTGATTACTGATCTATTTGAAAATGAAGAGCTGCTTTGATTTGAGCTTTATTGACTCGTTTAAGTTTGCAGTTGAAGTTCGTGTCTATAGATATTAACGTTGTTTTCTCAAGAAAATGGTTTATTTTCCATGAATTTGCTCAAAGTTGACGGATTTCTTTCTAGAATGCTTTGAAATTCTTATTCGTGATAGAAGTTTATTATCAAAAATTTCTCACTGCTTTTGAACTAAAGAAAATTATATGTTGATAAAAGATTTGACTTATTTTTCAACAATAGATATGGCTAATGATTACATGATTTTTCCTTTTTCTATCATATAACAATATTAATCATGATAAGTACTTAAAACCTTTATATCGTTTAATGAATACTTTTCAATAAAACAGTCGAAATTCGGGAGTGGGTAGCTCGTGAGATTATTTTAATGTCGTGATACACGAGATACATTTATTTCAAATTTTTAGAATAGGAAGGATAGTCCTCTTGTGTTGGCGCATTCCATCAGAATATGATAATGAAGATGGATATAGTTATACAAAATACGCAAGTCTGTTCTATGAATAGTGAATAAAGAAAATTTTCTCTATTGGAATTCGAAAAAAAATCTCATTAGCTAAATCTCTATTGGTTGGAATTGAGAATCGAATTTTTCTAAACTAACTGAACAAGTGAAGTTATTCTTAATATAATTATGCTAAAAACATCGAGATTTGCGTCATAGACATTTTATTTTTTGTCGGGTCACCGGTTATGGAGTCTGGTAGTTTCAAAAAAAAAATAATAATGATAGCAAATATCTCACGATAATTACAGCGTTTACTGACTCATGTTTACATAAAGATAATCATGGAAGACTAACGAATGTTTTCAGAGAGTTTCAAAAATATTTGAATTTTTCTCTCAGCGATCGGCTTTGTACAAATGTTCAAGAAATAGATACTACATACTAAAGTACAATCTTTACGAAATCATGTATGATCTACATACAAGTAAAAAATATATGGTTGTTTTTAACACAGAACGGAATTTCAATCTGTTATAAACAGGAAACAATTTGGATGAACAGAAAAAAAATAATTCATAGTTCTTGAGACAAAACTCTGTAATTATTTTAATAATAGGGAACGCAAGTAATATTGTTCTTGATAAGTTTTACGAGAGAAAAGTAGCAAGTGTAAAAATTACTCCTAACTACAACAATAAAAGCCAATCAACGATGGTCAAGTTCAGACAAGTGGCAACTTTAATATAGTTCTACAGTGACATGAAGTGACACTATTCAAATAACTCTATCAAAATCAAACTGTTCTATTTCGTACGATTCGGAGAGAGAATTAGAGAAATCCGATAGTGAAATGCCTCGATGTGTCATACTTGTTAGTTTTTTCATATTCTTAATGTATGCGTCATATCGGGTAGAGGGTGTTTTGAGCACCAAATTGATTAGATGTGAAAAGAGCACAGAAAAAAAGTACACTTACTATTATTTTCTTCTAAAATTTAGTATATGCGTATAAAAACCTAAGATTGATGGCTAAAGTCTTTTCCGATTATTATTTATATGACATACGAGTATCATAGAGTAATAATTGTCGTCTGTTAAAACATCATCAATGAAAGAAACAGTTGCAGCGATAATTCTCATTTACTAACTGAAAACTGATACTTAATAAATTGCCGTTAAATTGAGTGAATCGAGACTTGATCATTCTTTTAACGAAGAGTATACGGGTCGAGTTGTTGATGTGATGTTTCATCAGAGTTTCCGCGAAAACCCAATTGAATACCAGCGGGGCAAATATACTAGGTGCCGGAGACATAGGAGTAAAGAATATTTAAGTGGCATTAGACATATATCTCTTTAAGAAAAGTATGCAATTCTAATGATTATTCCATGAATATATCAGCCGGTCGTAATGATAATGATGCAGTTCAATCGAATCATTTACCGAGTCTGTATTATCTTCTTACATCATCAGATCGTGTCGAAAGCACTCATTTCGGCTGCCCAGTTATAAATCTATGTGGATGGCCCACTTCTCACCATCTACTAGCACAGGCATCTGGTGAGATGCGTTCTGAGTGTGAACGAGTCCTTCCACCTTTGGCGGCACCCATACCTAGCGAGATTGTCAATTTAATCGGGATTTCGGATTCTATATGTATTCTAAGGTTTTTAGATTTTGAATTGGATGAACTGGGCAACCTTTCCACCATTATGAAAGATCATGCAGGTTTGATTATTGTGTGTTTTAGTGCAGATATATGGAGACATTTGAGGTTTATTCGTAGTCGTAGATAACTAGGTATGAAGATTTGAGTACTTTGGAAATATACCATAGCTTGAGCAACCTAGTCATCTCTTAGATCTTACAAAAGCCCCCATAGCTCCTCATCTATCCTATATCTTCTACATCTATTATATTCCACACACTGGTATTTAATTGGGTTTCCACGGAAATTCTGATAGGACATCATATGATGTTTTTGTTTCACGAATGTCACATGATCAATTTTCCGAGAAAAAAAAACGAACAAATGTATTAGTTATATTCACAAATATTATCAGTTATATTTCTATGAATAAACGATCGATTGAAATGAGTGAATATTTTCTCTTTCGTCAACAAAGACTTTGAAAGATAATGCTTAAATACTTCTTTTACAGATGTACCAATCGTATTGTATGTATTCAAATTTAGTTCTTATATTTTTCTCACGAATGAAATTAGTTCGAATGAATAAAATGAAACTAAACACAAATCAGATTTGTTTTACATTGACTTCGTAAAACGACATGAGAAGCAGCAATTTGAGTTATTTATCTTTTCAGAAACAACAGATCATCATTCGTCAATAAGTGGTATAGTAGACATTACGTATATAGTTAAGTTAGATAGTCATCACAGAATATACTAGAAACATTTCAAAGTTTAGGACGAGGCGGAACAATTGTCGTTTCTACATAGTTAAACCATTGTTCCGATGAAGACAAATCAGAGCAAAAAGTTATTGTTAATTGCATTGTCGTCGGTTCTGAAGGGGTCATTTTCAACTTCGCTTGTAGTAAGTTCGAATTTGTCGGAAAAAACTGAAGATTTCCAGCATACATTTGACCATAACTGTCAAGCTGAGTTTGTATTTGTATTTGTTCAGACATGCGAACACGCACTGCTATGGTATGGCCAGTTAGGAAGAATGTTTCCCACCCATAGAGGCCTATTTTTGTTGATACATAAGACTTTGTAAAATTTACAGGAGGCGTGAGAGCACATGAATTTGAAACGTTCATTAGAAATGGAATAATTTTTGGTTCAGGGTTGGATACAAGTTCCCAATCATCTTCTAGAGATCTATTACAATGTATCTGAGTTTTTCCAAGACGTGGTTCTTCTCGATTGAGAGTACCATTGCAAAAAATCATATTTTGCATCGATAGAGCATCTCGCCATTCACACGTTCTGTAGCATACATCAGAAGGCTTGAAAAGATTACAACTAGCACCAGAAAAATTAGCGTATGATAAGTCTGATTGAGGAAATTTTATTGATGCAATTTGTGTATGTACCATAATAGCAAAGGCCAGAGAACTTCTGTTCATAGTGACCCATGCTAAATTCGAATGTGAAAAATCCGTACTATCCATATCACAAGATCCGAATCGTGCCATTTCGAGATTCGTCCTACGAAAATCGACGCCAACGAGGTTACTGTGAATAAATTCACTAGCATGAAATGATGTTTCACTAAGATTTGCATGATACATTGTGGCTTGATTAAAAATAATACGACTTGGAGAGGAACTTGATGTTTCTGCAGCATGAAATATTGCTTGTGTAAGATTAACACGATGAAATGTGACATAAGAGAATTTCGTATAAGAAAAATCAGCTTTAATCATGGATACATTCTCGAATGAGAAATCATGACAGACAGTTCGACTGAAGTCAGCCTCGTTTAACTTAGTATTAGTAAAAATCGTTCGTGAGAGATTGGCATATGAAAAATCCGTATTACACATTGTTGTCATGTGAAATGTCGTATTGAAACATGTTGAACGACTGAAATTGGCTTCATTAAGCTTAGCATATCGAAAATTGACTCGATACAGTTGAGTGTAGGAAAAATTTGCTCCAGTAAGATCAGCTTTGTAAAAATCAGCTTCCGACATATTCTTACCGGTAAAAGAAGCATTCCTCAAATTAGTTTCGACCAATGATATGCGAGGAAAAGACCAGTGAGAAAAGTCAATGTTATTGAGATATGCTCCTGATAAATCCAGTGGATTTTTGTCTCGCATCAATTGACCAGCATCATACAAGAAACAAATAAGTTTGGCTGCACGAACAGTTCCAATAGTCGGAATAACCTGAAGAGCTTTGGCACGTGCAAGAGCAGCAGCAGAAGGATTCGAAGTGAGTGACCCATTATTTTTCTCGAGCAGAATCCCAATGTCATTCATATAGGAAGTGAGAAGTTCGTCAAAGTATTGTTGACGTTCTTGTTCATGTCGAATTTCTTCTATTTCACGAAGCATATTTCGTTGTTTTTCAGCATTTAAATCATCAGCTACTCTCTTGTCATTTGCAATCTTCCAATCTTGTTCACGTTTCTTCTCGTCACTTTCACGTTGTTGTCGTGCCAAGTCTCGGTCTTGTTCACGTGTCATTATGGAAATGTTTAGATCTTGTTGTCGTTGTTCACGAGCTAATTGTCGATCTTCCAATCGTTGTAGATTACCATCTGTTTTTTGTTCAAATGTAATCACGACTGTGAATACGGCTAGCAGAAGTGGAACAAGGCAACCAGAGATAATCTTAAGAGTATGTTTGCATGTAGGTGCAAAACAATGGCGACGATGAGTTTGATCATTCGAGATAATTGTTGTAGCTCGTTCCATCTTTTGATGGTGTAGTTATGGTTTTTTTCTAGACAAGTTTATGTGATAGAATAACAGAATCACATCTACCAAAAAGATTAGAAAAAATAAATATTTACTATTCCAATAGTATCTATTGATAAGTAACGACTCGAACAGGTTATGTAATCTTCTCATATTTATATGAATCTATCACTCATTCGTCTAATAAAATAAAGAACAGAATAGAAACTCTTTTCTTGTCAATATCATATTGTTATACGTATAGTACTCTCAGTAGAGAGAAAAGGATTGAAATTGCATGAAAATTTCAAAATATATGATAACCTCTTATTGAAGCAGCTTTGTTTTTTCAATTTCAGTTATATAATATTATGTTTTCGTTAGAAAACTTGAAATATTTTGTGAATGGAGTCTAAAGTAAGAGGGAAACAGCGGTTTTTTTGATTTTAAATCAATTTTAAATAATAAAAAAAACAAATAAAAAACATCAGAAAAATCGCAGAAATCCGCTGTTTTCTCTTTGGTATGAAGCCTAATTCTGCAGTAAAAACACATGTTCAGAAAAATGTCAATAGCTCATGTTCTGAATGACATACAGATCTGAATTTTATTTTCTGGAATAGAGTAGCCATTTCTCTATCGACTGAAGTAAAATATGTTGAAAATCATTCAAGTGACTTCGTACAATGAGCGTGACAATAGTTGGCGGGGGGGGGGGCGTAAGTTTTTATCCGATTGTGCTGTATTCTTAATAATGCCGGTCACTGTAATTTTTAGTCCTAATTATGCCGAAACCTCAAAGCATAATAGAATTCATCAAAAAATTTCTGATTCAAATCGAACGACTTATCTTCAAGACAAAGAGAAGTTTTGAAAAATGTGTTATTCTCTTCTCGAGAAGTCTTTTTTGCAATTTATCTTCCCCTAACCTACCTAAATTGGAATTTTCATCAAATATTTCTTTCTGCTTAATCATGATGAACATATGTATCACAATTTCAATCAGAATTTTTTTAATATTTTAAGGTCCCGTCATAATTAGGAACAAAAAACAGAGCTTAATCAAACCTTTTTAGCCTGTTGTTGGAAAAATTCGAGAAAGGTAAACTTGGATTATCTTGAAAAACGTACCAGTCGGTGCATCATGTTTAGAGGAATCTAGTGATGTGTGTTTTATTTCACATAAAAGTCATTTTCATAAAGAAAATAACTTTTTCTAAAACCCACTGGAATTCTTCATGTAAACGGCAGAATTAGGAACAAAACATACATTGACCGGCAAAATTAAGAACACAGCAGAATTGGATAAAAATTTACCCCCCCCCCCCTCTGCTATTGTCACACTCATTGTATGAAGTCACTTGAATATTTTTCAACAAATTTTGCATCAGTTGATAGAGAAATATTTGCTCTATTCCAGAAATTAAAATTCAGATCGTTATATCATTCAAAACGTGACCTATTGACATTTTTCTGAACATGTTTACTCTACTCGTTTTACACGACGTGTCATAATTCTACATTGCATTCAGTATCAACATTTATATAGTAAAGCATACGTACGTATCATGAACAGCAATAGGGACATGTTTTTGAGACTTTCATGCGATATCATACAACGAAATATGTAAATTCATGGAATAGCAGTTGCATTGTTGCATATGCGTTGTTCTAGTTCTTCATAATAGTAGATGGATACTTCTCTTAGTACAATAATTATTTAAAACTTATTGACACCTTCCAGATAGATCCAGCAAGTATTTCTCAATTGAATACTAGCATAAAACAGTTGTGATGATCTTAGAATGTTTCAGAAACTTCGACATGCACTCTCCGAGTTTATCGAAATAATCATATCCATTATTAAGGAACAAGAAAGTATGAAATATTTCAACAAAAGCTCTAAATAAAAGTTATGAATCATGCGAAGATCGATGAAAACAACACGAGTGAAAATATCTGTAAGCGAATAGCCCAATTATCTTTTCAGAGTAACGTAGAATCAGGATATTCACGATCGGGTAATATTAGTTGAATACAATTTAAGAAAGGCATTCCTTAACCTTCTCGTGTCCTCTACTTGCATGTTGAGATACTCATTCTAAAAATAGGAAAGCTATTTTTTTATTGTGCACTTCTTTTTGGTCTTTCATATGGTGCAATTGATAAACTGATAAATAACATACATTTTGTAGAGAATAGAGTAGAATTCATTCACAATTTTTGCAAAGAAATGATAACCTAGATTGAATATCACATCATTTTGATTCTTCAATAGACATGGGTTTTTTGTTGTACTTAAAAGATAACCAATTTTTGAGTAAGTAAAGAGATGCGTAAATAGATATTAGGTGTTGAAATTGTTAACAAAAAAGAATAAGCTCAATATCTTATTGAATTTTTCGTCTGCTCATTTAAAAAATATAAAGCATATGAAATCCCTGCTAGTATCATTTAGACAGAATCGTACGTTTATTGTAATTATAGAGAAAAAACTGCAACTCCATTTTGAATTACCATACCCGACAGATTTTTTATTGAAACTCTACAGTCTACTAGTTTGTTAAAAGACCGACCGACAGTCTATGTGAATTGCTGAATTATGATGTGTCTTTGAAACAATTCCATGGTCCACCTTCGAGTATAGTTGTTCTAACCACAACATGAATTTATCACTCAGATTTTAAAAATCGATGTTCTTCAGAAGTCTCTTCAATTCTTTTACATTTTATATTTGAACTATATATGATCTGTGAAATGAGTTCAATAAAAATCTAGTTTATCGATACATACGGATTTAGTTGACATATGTTGATTGACAATTCTTTGACATACATTTTTTTTCTATTATTAACAATTGTTATTCTAACAATAAGAAAAACATTTTATTTTCCATGTCAAATTTGACGTATTTTACTTTAGTAAGAAATCACCATCACTCAGATAAGAGACAACCTGAAAATAATTCCATCCGATTACTCTTCAAATGTTCGGCTTATATGCATACGTTTATATGCACAAGCATCGACTGAAATATAACATAACTTTAACAAGCATCGGCTACCAATATTAGGTTATAATGCTTAAAAGTTCAAATGCGAACTTCGAAGTTGCAATACTACGTTATTTTTTTGTTCAGAAATCGCAATGCTCCGAAAGAGTTGACAAATTTTTCTTATCAAGAATCCTCTCAACATGAACAATGACATATTCTAAATGCATCAGAAACATATCGTGATCTAGCAAAGATATGGTACGTAGAAGATTTCTGAAATTTGATCAGCGTCTATTGGCCATGCATACACTTTTGAGTTTGAGAATAATACATACTAGCACAGATTCCGTTATCATTTTTTAAGGAAGATTTTGAAATTAAGTATTCATTACAATTTAAAAATCGAAGGCAAACAATCACAATTAATCTGTGTCTCCACCCGAAGTAAATTTAATCTTGAGAAGTTTCTTTTTTTTCCCACTGGTAACAATTAGACTGAAGACATCGGGAGAGGTAAAGCTAGTTAAAAGAAGAAAAACCGAACATCAACTAATTGATGCGTGTCATGCATCTTAATATCAATTATTATCTTGTTTTTATTGACAAATAAAAGGATTCAGTTCTTATAGATATGGAACGTAACCGAAAAATTTATTAACTAGCGTAATTCGCTTTCAGAAAATCCTTCCCGTTGGATTCATGGGGCTATATAATTGTGATCGACCGACTGCATGGATAGATGTCACTAGAATTGCACCTCTTTCAAAATAGTCGATCACAGACAGTCTCAAGTTTATTTTGTTCTTTTTCGGCTGATGAATAACTCTATTCGAAAGATTGAATTATCGTATCCCTTGAAGTTGAAGTTTCCCTTGCGACTCGAACACATAGGCTACTGAAAATATCAACAAGCAATAGGCTAATGAACTTTAAAGTTTATTTAAAATTGCTCATCAGATATTGATGTCGAATTTATATTGGCGAACTAATTAATTTGGTCAATTAGTAGAAGACTATGAATAAACTTTTTATAAAAGTTCTAGTTTAAATGAGAATGTACATGGAACCATGAAGTTGAAATTTTCAAGTTAATTTAATACATGCAGAAATGTAAATAGTACTTAGATAAAAAAAAGCTTTTTAGGTTTGAATCGATAACAAAGTTCGTTTCACGAGTACACCCTTAGTACTTAGAGATTTTATATACCATGAAGCTTAGTTTTGTACAAAAGATTTTATCTGCCGTTTCTAAAATAATACAAAAAAATGATGTCCTATCAAGCATTACACTGAGATGCTTAAGAGATTGTTTTCTTATCTGATTAAATAAATCCATGTCTGTGTTATATTGGATAGACGTAGAACACTTTTCCCATGGTTTCAAGCTATTAAAACACTGCAAATGAAATTCTTCTCACGCTTTTATCTTTACTACTTTTCAACGTGTTGTGAGTATCTGCTGAAAAAGCATGAAACAAAACACATCTGATAATGTTTACTTGCTTCGAACAACCAAATATGTTCAAAGGATGAAAATTGCATGAAAGAAACAATTGCGAACTTCTATTTCATCTACAATGTCGAATCACCTCGCTCGTGTTCATATCAGTAAGTAGCGGATAACAATATATGCTCAAATTACTAACCAATCGGCATTGTGACATTAGACGAAGAAAACTTATTTTAAATGAACCATGTGGAATTATTCAAGGTCAGGTTATTTCGTATGTTATCGTAACTGCAAGATGACAGACTATTTCATATTGTTATTTATGTTTGCAAATTTTACATTCGTACGAACGTGTTTGGTTGAAATAAAGAATAAACTATGAGTAATCTTCTTTAACGTGTAAGCCAAAGAATGCTGTGGACTTATCTTAGTTAGCTGTTTTTTTGCCTAAATTTACTCCTGCTTTGAATGAAAAATGGTCATGCATGGGTCTATATTTACTTCTATTGGAGAGATAAGAAGAATTTTAATGAATTCATCTAGCGTAATATAATTTCATTCTATAAAAAAACATCAGAAAGCGTCAATTTTTATCTTTCTGTACATTGGATCATTCAATTCATTGGTACGAATATATCTTGGCAAGGTTCAGATTGACTTCTCCAGTCACTTCATAAACTAATACAAATGTTTTAATTCTGGTAGTCCTGCAGGTTTGTCTATCTCGTGACAGATTGATTTTGCACAAATCTCAATTGATATGTTTGCCTAACGTAGATGACTACCTAATATAAAATGATGTCTAGTTTGTCCGCATATCTTATTCATTAGAATAAAAAAGATAATTATAAATAGAGACTCAAATAGTAGTCTGGCTAAAACCAGTTAAAATCAAGTTGGACTATCTTCAACAATAGACTATTGCCAATAAATCGAACGATCAAACTAGATTCATACAGTCCTACTTCATATATGATCGATTATCAGCTAACAGACATTATTGATACTTTGTAGACTCGGCATATATTTTCTTCATGTATGATATCACTGCTATGTGTAAAATATTATATTTAGTCGTATCTGAGATTGATATTGAAGAAAAACAATAACGACAGCAACAACTCTTTTTTTTTAATGGCAATCGTATACGTGCAGTGGCGTATCTTGAAGTTTACATGCTACTATTAGTTTCGTAACCTGCTGATCTTTCTTTCACCAAATTTTTTTCTGGATGACTTTTTTCCTATGAAATGTTTTTTTCTTTTATGTCGACTTACTCTGTAGTTTTAATTAGTTCCATCCTAAAGATACTGAGGCAAATGATAAAATAAATTTGATAATTGTCGGTACATTCAAACTCTTACTCAAAGTTTATTTGATAATACAGTACTTAAATATTTTATAAATTAGTAACGTCGAAGAGACGTGTTATTTACACAGAAAGCTTTATATGTTGATGGTTAATAAAGCAGATTATAAAAAAGCAATGGTATTCACGTGGAATGAATAATGTTTGCTAAATTAATTCTTAGTTCATGCTTTGAACACACAGTTTTGATTAGAATTGAATGAAAGATATTTTACGAGAAATTCTATGTAGAGAAAATTTGTTTTTTCGAAACAATTATTTTTTCTTCTTCCGAAATACTATGTTCGAAATTCTGATGATATGACACTTACGATGAAAATAAAAGTCAGAAGTTATCAAACATTAAATATTTCAAGAACAAAAGTAATCGTGTTTCTTTCTGGATTAAGAAAAAAATTTTTCCTCATACGACAATATTCTTGTTGAAATTTATTCACATAATGGTAGATATTGACATGACTCACTAAAAAAAATCCAAGGCAGTATTATATAGACTCTCTGTATTATTTCAATAAAGATTAACTGCGATGACTCGAACGTGTTTTCAGAAATATATTGGTCAGAATTCTTATTAAATTTCTCCAATTGCTTCATTTATTAATTGAAGAAAAACTATTTTCATGCATATGTAATAGACAAACTGCATAGCAAAAGTAGCTGCATCTCTGTACGATCACTGAATTCGTAGTATGTACATAAATTGGATGGTATATTTAATGCTTGTGTTTATCAAAGTCTTATGTTGACACTATTCATAGAAAGAATTTGGCGGGTTTCATTACTCAATTTCATTCTAACATGTGGGTGCTCACAAGAAGCACTTCATTAACTTCAAATTATGCTAATCGTATTCTATTAGACGGATCATGATCTTGTAAGATAAGAAAAAGATTAGAAGGATATATATATCCTCTATGTGTTATTCGTCTGAAGTTTTCGTCTTATGACTTGAGTTCTCCAATTTTGGTAGGATACTTAGAGAAGACTGACATAAATTAATTTAAAAAGTTTCAACTAAAATAGCAATCCTGTATTTAAGTATGCAGAAATGGATTGAAACAATAGTTTGAGTTTTTTTTGCTCTGATCATTATAGATAAATAGTCTGAAAAACAAAAACTTTTCTGTGTCCTTTTCTATTGAAATTCTGAATAGATTCAAATGTATATTGATTAATATTTCATATCAAAAGCAGTTTATTAGACGTTTTTAGAAATTATTTAGACAGGTAAAAATGTTCTATTGAATGAACATAATTCCAGGCGGATAAATTACGTCTACAATTCAGTACGTTAAAAAAATAAAGATAGTTCACATTGAGCACATTTCTTTAAATATTTAGTGATCGAACAGTCAATCATCATTATATATACATGAGCTAAGAATTTTAAAGTAATTCTATAGTTCAATCAATTTCTGAACTTAATGATAATTATATTCTAATAAACTTCAAATGCTCATTGTGAAAACTACGTTGATCAAAGATCATTTTAGCGTAGATATGGAAATTATTCACCGTGAAATATCAGATAATCATTGAAAAATTTTCGCTTCTTTAATTCAGATCAAAATTCCTCACATGCTTATCTTTTGTAGTACATCATTGGAAAAGAACAAAAGATTTTCTTTTCTATGTTACAGTTACGCCTTATGTCAAGTAACATATAGAGACAGAAAACGATAATGCAAGGTATTCGGAATACGCGGTACATCTAATCTTAAATGAAATATAAGATGATACCTTATGAAAATAAACTAAAAGGACAATAATCAGTTCGATGACTCCAAAATGAGACTCTTTTGAACCGAAAGCGAAAATTATTTTTATCGATAAACACTGTGCAATGTTTTTGAAATAGAAACTCGTCTTCTGCGTGTTCATCATTCAGAAATCAATCAGCATACGTCTGTTTTCAATAACTTCAATTCTAGTAATTTTATGCTAAGTAATATTTAAAAACATATGCTCGACTTTAATTCATTGTTCAAGTAACAAAGATATCCCAGGCATGCAATAATAGAAAGTGCATTGTATAACTTTGATAAAAGTTTTCTTTTTCTATTAACTAACATGTCATGAAGATTTGATGCTTTCGCGTGTAAAAGTAACACAATGACGTGCACATATTTATGTGTGCCTTCGACCGTAGACATTATATTGTACTATTTTAATAAAGGTGATAAACATGTTTTCAATAGAAAGAAAACAGAATCTTCTTTGTCATTTCATATGTTTTCAACACTTAAAAATTCTTTTGAAATTCTGATTTACATAGCTAATTAAAAATGATTCGATTCATTTCCAAATCCAGATAAAATATGTTGTCTTTTTCCTTGCCAAAAGAAATATTATTATACTTCAAGCTTGAGTGCTCGTACACATATTTTATATTGAAATGTTTTGAAACAAAAATAAAACGATTTACAATTATATGATAAAATGTGCATGTAAATGAAAAACGACACTAGTCATTTTAATGCCTGTCAATCGGATTTGCTGGTGTTCCATTTGTACCATGTGTGTTGTGTTTTAGCGATGTTATTTTAATTTGTGGAATTTTTTTCATTGCTTCTAAATCAATGACACCATGTGCAACATTGTCTAAACCACGTACTTGATCGAGACGATTTATACGTATACCAATAGTCCAATGCATCGGTAATAAAATTGCTACTGTACACGCAGCTGAATAAGCACTAACTGCCAGTAGTGCAGCTGCTTGGTACCACAGTTGAATAGGATTGCCATAAAAAGCACCATTGTTAATGCTTGCATTAACAGCAGTCTGAGAAAACAGTCCAGTCAGAATGGTTCCTATGGAACCACCTAAGCCATGACAACTGAAGACATCGAGCGAATCGTCAATATGAAAAAAATGCTTTTTAGCTGTCAAAAATAGATTAACAAAAAAAGCACTAATTAGACCAATTAATACTGCATAACCTGGTTGAACATAACCAGCACTTGGAGTTATAGCAACAAGTCCAACAACAGTCGCTGAACAAGTACCAGGAATAGATACATAGTTATTGTTTTGACCTCTTGATTTACCATGTATAATATCCAATATAATCCATGTTGTCATACTTGACGCTGCAGCTACATTAGAATTAACAACAGCCAAAGCGGCATTACCTTTAAAACAAGCACAGTATTCATATTCAAACATGACTGATTTATGTTAAAAACAAATTATAGAATTTGTTGACGGAGTTTTTCCTCAAGAAAGAACAAAAAAATAAAAAACCTTACCATTTGCAGCAAGTGCTGATCCTCCATTGAATCCCATCCAACCCACCCAAATGAGACCTGTGCCAACAATCGTAAATGGAAGATTTGTTTGACCAGTATTAATTACATCCGGATCAAATTGTGCACGAGATCCCAAAATTAATGCAGCCATTAATCCTGATACACCACTCGATACATGAACAACTAAACCTCCAGCAAAGTCCAATGCTCCCAATTGAGACAACCAACCTTGACTAAAGAAAACCCATCGTGCTATTAAATCATAACAAAATGTTGACCAAAGAAAGATGAAAATCATATATGGAACAAGTTTCATTCGACCAACGACAGCACCACTAATTAAAGCTGGTGTTATTATTGCGAATGCAGATTCAAAAGCAACATAGGTTAATGATGGTATCGATAGTGGATTTACAGTATCGACATTGACACCGAGTGAAGCAACGAGACCGATTCGACGACCTAGAGCATAATCAAAGGAACCGAACACGGAATTCCCTGGACCGAATGCAAATGAATAACCAAATAAACACCATTGAACAGGTACGATGGCCATACAAACAATCGATAGAAATAGTTGATTAAGAAAATTTTTACTTTCAACTAAACCACCGTAGAAACAAGCTAGGGCAGGTGTCATCATATAAACTAAAGCAGTAGATGTCATTACCTAAATAGAACATAGATTTATCATTGTATTACAGAAAACATAATCGTATGTTACCCAAGCATTGTCTCCACTCTCTTGTGTAAAGTTACCCATTTTTCTTTTCAAATGATACAACTATGGGCATATGGGAGTATTTTCTTTTGCATCCTTTCTTTTTCCTTCAACGTTTCCGACAGTAATGTAACGAAGAAAAAAATCCTCCTTAAATTTAAAAGAGTTTATTTTTTATGAATCATGTCAGAATAATAGCATTTATAATCGCAAAATATCATGCCACATATCTTTTCATTTGGAATTTCATAAGTCTCGATTTGCTTATGCACGTTTAATAAGTTTTATACTGATAAGATTAACTAGTTAAACAGATCCGAATGGATAATAATATATAGAAACTGAGTGCCGAGTATCATTATTTCATCGTATGATTAAAGTATTAGCTATCATTATTCATACGTACACTATACTGCCTAGTAACTATTTTACTTAGAATTAAATGAGACAGTCTACAACAAAATATCAGAGAAATTTCTATTCTTCTAAAGTAGCCAATCGTTAATACATTCACGTTCTCAGGATAAGATAATATCGATTCTAAAGATTATTAATAAGAAAAACGAAATTGAAATGTAATCGGTATAACTATGTTTAAGTTAATTCATCCAGAAACAAAAGGAAACACATTTAAGACAATCGAACAAATGCGTGTAACTTTTCAATTATACCAGTTCAACTAAGAGAAATTCAAACTCAGCGAGAAGGTACTCTCACTACTAGATCGTATGGATTTCGATATAAAATCATGCTATGAAAAAATTAAGAGTGCATTGTGACACCATGTCACATTTTCTATCACGAAGTATTATTATGAGACTTGGTAAAGAATCAGTTCCCGACTGACATGATGATTATGACGCACATAACAATCTTTCTGTTTGTGTTGGTTATTTCAAGTAAAACAATTGGGATTATAATTGTTAGGTGAATAATTAAATGCATGTTATCTTGATATACATTATTCAAACTTAGAGATTTACCCTATATGTATCTTGTCGAATACAAGAGACCTAATATACAAAACATGATATCGATTTTCGAAATCGAGAGAACATTTTGTCATATAAGCTTAGAAACGGACGAAGAATACACGAGTGATATTAAATACGAATGATTTACAAATTGAATTGCTATCGAACGTTAAAAGCTTCTACCTACAAAATAGGTTTGAATTATTTCTTCTATGTATAGTTCTCTACCGAGTAAATCTAATCCAACATAACTTTGATTTTCAACTTATACGAAGATTTTTTCACATGGATGGAGATTGAAAATGTTCCTGAACTAATATAAGATTGATATAAAATTGTATACATTACACGGATTGTCAAAACGTATATTTTCTTTCTTACACGAATATTTCTATCGTAAAACAAAAATCAGTGAAAGATAGACCTAAACGGGTTTCTCGTAGAATCGTAACATAAAGGGGGGGGGAATACTTTTATCGTAGTTCGCAATGCTTCTTTCAGAAAATATGCATATTTGTGATTGTCGAATTTTGATTGTTTTATCAAAGAAGAATTAGTTTTTCTTTTTATTTAGGTATATATTGAAAGAAATCATTACCTAGATTTACTTTATTCACACCAATATGTATGCATGTCACAACAAACTTATTCCTATTGACAAACTTTGTTAATTAGCATAAATAAAATATAAGCATCAATTTTTTTCATGATCATATATGTCCAATATGGCTGTATGAAATTAATCTTTCATTCAAGACAGTTCCTATTAATAATGATGAATAGAACAATTATGCATTACTTGTTACAGTTTAATATAATAATATATCCATTCATAAGATATGTTCTGTAAACGAGGATGGTAGACGTTCAGAATATTATGCTGTGAGTTTAACAATAGAGAACCATAAAAATATAACTGTCTCGACCCATAGATTTTAATTCATATGTTTTCCATTTTTGCAATTTACAATTTGATATTTCTTGTAGCCGTAAAAAACGAGACTATAAATGAAAATAGATGACAACCGGGAACTAAGTAGAGCAGATAACGGTAAAAAGAATACTACGCTCAGAACTTGGTTATTTTCTATCAGACACAGATGGTTTTCTAGTCAAATTTAAATGAAGTATTTTCTACTCGTAATAAAAGCTGAAGTGCTGCAACAAATACAGTAAATTAAAAAAAGCAATTCTCTCAATGATCATTTGAATCGTCCTACTACACAGCAGTTAGCAAGAATTGATGACGATATAGCTCTGATGATTACGTGTACTACTCTCTGTAGAAATTCGAATTGGAGACGAAAAACAGTTCAAATCATACGAACAACATGTTTACGAAATAAATATTCATCGTAAGCATCGAGTTAATTTAATCACTAAGTAATTACGAACGACTACTTTTCAATCCTATGCATCAGCGATTTTTTTAGGGAGCATCTCTCTATCGTTAACTGCAAACGGAGTACAATAAAGCAAGTATTAATATGAGAATCAAAGTACCAATGTTGTTCATATGTCAGTGTAAGTAAGTAAAAAATGACAAAGACGGATAGATCATAAATGGGAGTGGGGACAGGTTAGCAAGTAGGGATTAGAGACCGAAAACGAATTGGATCGAATTGAGAGTTTGAAAAAGTAGGTATTCGGTTCCACTTCTGAGTCGCAGCACTGAGTGTCATTTTCAAACACTTTTCGTGCCGTTGCAACGCCTTGCAGCAATACCACTATCGGGCGGCAGTTCATCGCTGCTAGACATATTGTCATGCAAAGAAATTCGAACTTTGACCTCTCGATAGTGAAAAACAATATCTTTATTAGCTAAATCGGAAGTAGCATCAATTGATATTTCTATGTCCACTATATTTTCGTCTTTATTTTATCATGATTTTGTTTTGTATAGATTTAATATTGTTCAGCTACCTACAAGGGAGTTTGCAATTTCATACTGATAGAATCAATGGGTGCAAGCTGAGATTGTATTGCTTTTGAAATACCATATGTATAGTAAAAAGTTCAAACCAATTCTATGGAACCCAAATTCAAGACAACAACTCCCATAGTGAGTAGTATTTTCGAAAACTTTGGAGAAAATCATTGGAATCCTACGAAATCCAAAGCAAGATTCAAAAATCCAAACGCTCTCAGTGCAAGTTGCAAATCACACCTAAAATTAACCCATAGATAAAAAAATCTCTGGAATTGATACTAAAACTATTGCAATAACTGGAAGATCTCAGCATTCTCAGAAAATTCAAGGAAATACGGGTACATGCGGATTAGAAGTCCAGTTTGAAAAGTAGACAAGATAGTTCTTTCCTTTGGTTAGAATCTTCAGATGCACCCATGGTCTATCTCTTTTTTTTTGTTATGAAGTTACTTTTTCTTGTTGAATCTGTTTTTGTATTACGATTATTCGTTGCGAAATACACTTAGAAGCAAAATAAAAGAACACGGTCTATCGAGACAGATGAAGCTAGCTTATCATGGCTGCGCACACGCTCTATGAGCAATAATACCACCTTCTGTTGTGTATGAGTCGAATGAAGTCGAATCGAATTGATTACAGAAATCAACCGAATAGAATCGGATCAAATTCAGACTTTTCTATTCGTTTCAAACTCTGGTATGGATAGCTATGATCTCAATTCTTGTTTATTGGTTTGCAACTGATCGCATAAGCAAATATTTTAAAAGAGAAAAGGTACTATAATGTATTGAAATTTTTTTTGCTGAAGCTATGTTGATTTCTATTATTTTCGTATTCCACTATGATAGTTCTGTATACCAGCTGACAATGATATTTGTATGCACGGTTGTAACTAAGTAGTTCTTCGTAGTTTTTAAGTAGACTAACATAGATATGTTGAAGTGAACCTGTGAGAGGCAATTCTGTGATATTCGAATTTGACACATAACGTAGATGTTGCTGTTGATTTTCTAAAAATTTACTTTTTTAAAAATCTGTATTAAAGTATATTTCTTCATCATTGCATGGCTGACTATACAGGAAAGAGTTTCGACAAGAAAAATCTCTGTATATATATATATTTTTTAATTATATACTAATAATAGTTATATATGATATATAATATTTCCGGTAAACCGTCTATTGTCGTCACTAGAGATGAGACAGAGCGTGAATGCAAGTTTACTCTCGATCTAGAGCAACAATCTTTTCAAGCCATGTTCCACGAAAGAGTGTAGCATTCAGAAGCATATGAAAATGAAGATTTTCTGTTTTCATCTCAATATCTTAGTGATAAACTGGAGTCCCCCAACTAGAGTCGAACACAAACATCACTTTATCTAAACTACTTTTTAATTGATCAAATCACACGAATTATATCCATGGCATATGCATATAGTTGCAAGTATTTCTACCAGTTCTTGAACTATCTGTCTAGGCGACACATTTAGACCTGTTCGAGCACTATTGTCATCAGTCAGACAGGCATTTAAGTGTTGATGATGACCAAAAAGCAATGGTTGTAATGCTGTCAGTAGTCAAATGAGTATTTCATTATTCGATTACCTTAATGAGAGTTAAATTGAACGAAAACATAACTTCGAGGCAAAACATCATTTTTATTGGCTCACACTAGCCTAAGCTACAGTACGGACCACTCATCGAAAACGTTATCGTACATTTCGCACTAAAGAAATGAATTTACAGCATTTATATGCGATTGTGATAGATGTAGAACACTTTGGTATAAGGCATTCAAAAGTTTCCACCATGTATCAAAATACTTTCCCCTATTGCATTCTAGCAACCCTATACATGTTCTGTAGTATTTGCTGTCATCCAAAGATTATGGAATTTATTGACTAAGATTTACATAGATTCATTATACAATCGTGTAACATAATCGATATGATAAACATCTGTACGTTACTTAAAGAGGAAGTCGTTTTTTAGTCTTTATTTGTTTTGTATCAAGTGAGAATATGTTTCACGAAATTGCGAGCGTTGATCTTGTTAGAATGATTGAACACGTGGAGTGCTAAGTTCTCAACATTTCTGATATGGATACAGAATTATACTTAGAAACTATGCCAAATTCATAAAAAATAATTTATTTGATACAATGTTCAAACACTCGTTCTATCTTGTGTTGTTTTTTTTCGTGTTAGTTTCACTACTTTTTTTTGCTTCGGAATAATTTCATTTTTATTCTCAGTATCATTATGGGTGAATCTTCCGCTAAATCATATGATTTTCGTTCAATAATACCATTGTCTTCTTTTGATCGGAGTAAACATCAATTATATCTCCATGCAATGTTCATTTAAATGTATGAATAGCTCGATAAGATTTTAATGAGATTCTAACACGTGTTCAAACAGTTCAAAATTCAATCATTAAAACGAATACCTTCTGAATACGAAATTATTATCAAGTTTTTGCATTCTTATAAATATGCTTTTTCTGCTCATTGTCCATAAAATAATATCATAGGAAATTTCAAGTGACTTATAATCTATATCCATTCTGGCAAATTATAGTATTCAACCACGGTGAGCATTGCAGGAGACACTGAGGAAATTCAGCTTGTTGACATGCATCAACTTAATGAAAACCAAATAGTGTGGAAAAGTCCATTTTCCTACATTTTATTTTATCATGATGAGAAATGATATCGAACATTCACTTGAAATATGCGATTCATATCTCTTCTTGTATCTTACCTCGACAATGTGATTTTAATTAGGATGCGTTAGTGGTACTAAAACGTTACAGCTATTCAAAACATTTCCAATTGTGAAATTAAGGCAGCTAATTCTGTGATGATTGTCTGTTTCAGATGAGTTAGATGATTACCGTAGGCAAAGTTAAGTTCTATCCTAATACAGTGTGTACTGTATCTTCTCATACTTTCATATCTCGTTCATGGCATCAAGCCTCTTAATGTCATGACGATCATTTAGTTTCATCAGAAGTTCAAGTATGAAACTAGTCTATGTTTTTTTGAATAGGTTTTTACATTTCGATTTTATGTAGTAGTGAATCGTCACGATTAAACCTGCGAATTATTTAATTATCGCCATGATCGTAATTTTTACAACTGTCTATCAACACTAGCACATTCTATGCGATCATTCCAACTGATTTACTTGTGGTGATAAAACAAAAGTAAATTTTCAAGAATGACATAAAAAAAATAAGATAGATAGAGAATTGAGAGGATCTGTAATAAAAACTATGAGATACTTTCGATTCATTTTTTGATTGAAAATTTCTGTATTCGTACAAGAATGTTGATGAAATGGATAAATAGCAACACATGCTATACAAACGAATTTTCTTCTTCAAGTTTTATAAGTATTGTCTCAATTAGAGATAGATAAAGTGATTGTAAAACTTCTCTCTTTTCGTTAATGTTTGCCAATACTTGTTGTAAAATAGAAAACATTTTCTGTACTTTGGTATATTTCATGTATTATTATTATTTCAACGCAAAATTCATCATACAATATTCACTGACTCTACTCGTAATCACTTGATCTGTTTGCGAAACTAATGTCCTATTGATTTTATTTGAATAATAAATCAATCTAAAATTAACACATACTTGAAAGGAATCGATCGAATTTAGAACTTGTTCTGGTAGGGTTTCGGTAAATATTTTTCTGTGAACATTTTTATGATCTTTTTCATATGAAAGGGAGTTGATGAGATTAAATAGTGATACTAATAGGAGTAAAATAAGATTATCAATCATCTTCTACTGTCCTACTTTCCTTTGTTATTGATCATAGAACTGTCATTAGAAAATGTAAGGAGGAAAATATAAAACTTAATATTCTGAAATGTTTGATAAACACCATCTCGGCCAGTTTGAAACATTGAAATTTTAAATGTATGGTGTAAAAGAAAATTAGCATTCGTTGCATTTTTAATCGATTTCATATTTGCTTCCTGATAAATCATTGTGAATACTTTTTGTTTAGTAAATACTAGTTACCTACGAATGTCCTGTGTCAGACCATCAGTCGCATTCTTAAGACAATATCTTGTTTTCCAGTGAATTTTTTGACGTTCGATTCTTTTTTTCGTTCACTTGTGATCGCTGAGGAAAGATAAGTCTCCACTTATGCAATCCGACCACTCTACAATAAAAAGCATTCGATCAATCATTTAAATTATAAATGATCATATCAAGTGAAACACAAATTGGCTCACACGAAGGTTTTGCTATCATCATAAGTATGATGTCTTGCTTTCGTCAAATTTCTATTTTTATCATACTTGGTAGTCGATCGCATACTTAAGCAAGAATAATAGCTTACTCGTTTTTCATGTCAAAATATATAACGTGCATTCCCATCATGCAACTTGACTTATTGTTCGTGGGATACCAGCAGCTGACATGAAAAGTCACATATTTGAAAAAAAGAGCATTGTTTTTATTTTACATCCAAAGAAATTATGATTCGATTGGTTCTATTGATTCTTACTCTCTTAGTTGCATTCAGTATTTCATTACCAACATGTAATATATTCTATTGGATTAATATGACGCCGATTAATTGTACAACGTCACCCAACGGCACATATTCTGTATTAAATTATAGTGGCAATTGCACTTTATCTCCAGATTATCCACATGCAACTTCCTATAAACTTACCATCGATCAGACAACAAAAACAGTCCAAAACTTTACAGTCTACAATGATAAAACATGTCAACAAGACGATGCAATCTTGACTACAAAAACTCCTCTCTCATGGAATATATGTGGGCCATTACTTTTTAAAACTACTTCAACTGGTTTCGTTCAAATAGGTAGTTTATTATTTAGTTGCAAACAATAAATTGAATTCTTGCTAAAATGATGAATAAAAATTGAATTTCGGCAATGCCCAGAATTCATAACTGAGAAGATTTATTCGATAGTGCTTTGCTCAATGGAAAACACTGATGTCACCTTCAGTAAAACGTGGTACAGATGTATTCTATCAGTTCATCACAAGCCTCAAACACCTCTGAAAATCGACAGAAACGTTTTTCTTCAAACATGTCTAACCATTGAGATGAACTCATTAGAATCGAATGGCAAATTGATTGTCGAGCAAAAACTTGTTCCGCTAAGATTAAACAGGAAAAAGATAACTTCAATAAATAACACTAGTAAGTCCTATTTTCGAGGGCAATAAGGTCTTTTGTGTCAACCTTAGCCTGAAGAATAATAAAAAAGACACCAGACATGTTGATCGTACTAAAACTGTCCGTATATGGTATTGCGTTTTTCAGTAGCGCACGAGCCTCTAAGTGTTCTTCTAGAAAACAAGTGGCTTCTTTGGTGGGTATCGGAAATCGCAAAAACAAACTCTTGAACTCATTCATCGCTATCTCGTCAGATAGTACCATTTGCTTATGTATTTAGAAAGTGGCTAGTAAACAAAACATTCACTGAGATATTTAGCAATACTCATATGTTGCTAAGGGCTATGTTGAATCATTTAATTGGAATAGTCAGAATTCCAGATAAGAACATTTATATAAAATATTATCAATCTAATGCAGAATAGCTGAACAACAACGTGAACGATGAAGACCATTATTTAGTTCATGTTGATAATTGCAATAAAAGTACATAATCCCTAAATCATCGTCTCTGGTTCGATTCTAGACAAAAAGTGTTACTAGTAGAAAAACATTATGATTAACACTTAAAAAAAACTTCATTACTCTATGGATAGTTAGATTTCAGCCATAGTTCTCTTTCCAAAGGATCTTGATAATAGATAAACATGCTCAAAGTGTACCGACGTCGTTTTTTTGACAGAGATCATGATATGGCACGTATCTGTCTTTGTATCTACTTTGAAACTTCTAGGTCACTATTCGATGAATAGAAAAGTTTAATCCCATTCTTTTCAACTACTAACAGCATATTGAAATCATGACGTGAAATACCTTTTATCATGATTCACACAAATTCGGCTCCAGAATGAGACGCATGAAACAGAAGCATCTATAAGCTCCATAGCAATTATTGATTGCACAATAACATTTAGTCGTACCAGCAAAGAAAGACTCCCTCTTAACAAGACTACTTAATACAGTAGAAGATAATAGTGCACATAACACTTGAGACAGAAACTCTTCGTTTTCAAACCTTGTTCTATTCAAATGTATTACCGAGAATCTACTGCTACCTATAAGCATATTTTATAGATCAATTATTACATAACATGCAATGATTTCCTTTTATCTACAGACCCAAACTAGTACTGCTGAAAAGCTTTCAAGTACTTTTTGGATTTGAGTTCGATAAGAAGATTGAAGATCAAGATTATGAAACGCAAAAGCATTGATTTAACATCTTTTTCTTCTCTTTTATTCATATATGCCATGATTGCATGATTCTCTATTGTCAGTCATTACATCACAACAGTGCAGACGAAACTAGGTTTTTCTTTCCTCAATAGTACGACTTTTGTGAGGATGCCGGCTATATCCACTGTTATTCGATAGTTATACGTCTTCCATTCATTTTTTGGGTCATATTACGTAAGCAACATTTAATCCACAGCTTGGTAGTGATTTATCTGTCATTATCTTTGAATGTACACTGATCTAGACAATCAGTTTCAAAATGTCATATTTTTCTGCCAAATCAGCATCATTTTCCTTAAACTATCGTTGATCTAAACACGCTTTACTTTCTGTTTTTTTAGGATCAACTATCTAGCTATTTGACAGATATTATTTTCTCAAATTTATTAACTATGGTATACCTGAAACATTCATATGCTCGATGAAACTCATCGATTCTCTTTTCTTTCCAGAAAATGGAGCGTTTTATCAGGAAAAGTATTGTTGGATATCAATCTCTACTTTCTCGTGAAAAAACATTATAACGAACATCACATTTTTAATAACGTCTTTGTTTTTTTCTCTTATATTTAAATAAGAAACTAAAGCTTTAAATATATTATCGTGAATTCTGCGAATATCCATTATTAAGAAATAATCACCATTCCACTATTTCACTACAACGATCAAGTAAAATAGGTTGGATATAACCCGATTTTGATGAACATTTGAGGTATGAATTGATAGCGAGATGGATATAGCTTCTATTATCAATCGAATATATATATTCGTCAGTTGTTTCGTCTGCTTATTGGCATTGATTTTGCTTACGATTCCTGTAATTTATCGACAACGATGCTTTAACTTTCCTACTCTACTGGCTTGCAACACAATTTTTGCCGCTTTTCTATACACTTTTGACAACACAGTGGTGGCTATCTATATGAGTATTTGGGACCAGGAACCCGTTCCATGTATTGACTCTCTGTGTTCATTCCGTGCGTATATTCATCATGCAACAATACGTGGCATTCATCATTCCTTCATCCTTCAAGCAATCGAAAAGTATGTTAAGATTAACAGGTTGAAATTTCTTAATAGTCAAATCGCTAAGGTGTCTCTGATTCTTGTTCAATGGACATTCGATCTTGGTTTTGGTCTTCCTGCTTACCTAACTGAAAACATGCCAAAGTTTCGTACAGAAAATGTGTGTTTCGTAACAATTACAAACCCTATCATGTGTTATTTTATATGTCTGCATTAATTTTCCTTGTATCAGATATTACTCTGGCAAGTTTGTATCGTAATTTAGTCAATTATACACGTCCAGCTTCGTCAAAATTACACGTCAATTTACAGCAGCAAATGCGTCGTGACTTAACAATGGTGAGACGTGTGGTATTGTTAAATGCTCAGTGAGCTCTTGTGGGCATACCAGCTTCTATTTTTATTGTATTCAGTATGGTCCTTCCTGATCTTTCACCAAACAAGTGGTTGCGTCTTTTGCTGGTAAACACGAATACAACATTGTGTCCTACGCTCGTTGCTCTGTTCTGGATTACGCCCAATCTCCGACAAAGCATCATGCATTGTCTAAACAATAAAAAACAGTATTTACCCACTCGTAGCAATCGTGTAAGACCAGTTAGTGGAGAACATCGATTTTAGTCGAAACCATTTTAGTGTTCAATCAACTATTATCATCTTATAACGGCAAGAGAGGAAAAGTCATTACTGATCGTTTATCATTTTTCTGACTTTGAAATGAGATTTTTGGGTTGGAAATATCACTACGAACTATTAGAAAAAATTATGCACATTGCAGTTCATGGTATAACTTAATATAAATCTTCTTCTCAACCTTTTTCTATCACACTATTCTCAGGCTAATTGACAACTTCGAAGATGAGTCAGAGTCTTGAGCAATACCGTTGGAAATATGCGAAGAAGAAACATTTATTCAAAATGTGAAAAGGTCTCATAATGGCCCCTAAACACTTTTTAAATCGTCATAAGTTTACTGGAAAGAAGAAGAACGTAAATAGGTTTTCCGTCTGAATTACGATAGTTTTTGACAGCTACTAATACATCTGTCCCAAATTGATAATGAATCTGACAAAGTAATCATAGTTTATGATTCTCTCATGTATTAAGATATATTATATGGGTACCATGCATCATGTCATATAGAAGATAACACTTAAACCTGTTTCGAATACTCACGTTAGACTGATTAAATATGAAGAACGAGATGGGTGCTGGACTCTAATTTGTCCATTGTCTTAAATCAACGATGTTTACATTCGTGTAAAGAGCACTCGTTTCGCTGTTCAACTTTATGCTGTTCTAGTGGGCTGTCTCGTCTTGCATGACATGATAATATCTACTAGTGTGTGATGTGTACTAGGAATAGGATTGTTTCGATAGTTGATACGCATCGATCTTCTTTGCAACTCTCAATGAATTTTGTTAGTTCCAATACCATCACAAAAGGATTTTTATAAAAAAGTTTTTAATAAATTTTCACTTGATTTGATGTGATTGGATCTTTGGATTCATTTGGAAATTAGTACGGATGGTACTGTAGAATGAAAGAATATAAACAAGAGTGTCATACTACCCCCCCCCCCTTCTGTATATTTTCGCTGTCAATACCAAATAGTATGATAAAAAATTGAAAGGATGTTGGTGTGTGAGTAATCACTTTCGTATTTTTATTTAAATTTCTGTCATTTGAAAATTCGTCTTTACATATCGGTAGAAATGTTAAATCTTAAACGATCCTCAATTGAATCACGTAAATCTACTGATTTAATAAAACCTATATTTATACTTATTTAGAATTTCTATTCTTTATCAAAATACTCATAAATGATAAAATTATGACATGTCGAAAACACTCTAGTTTTCGAATGAGTGCGTATTGTGTTTGTAGTAAAATATGACAAAAATTTCCCTTTAATGAAGATCCTCCTCCTTTTTTTGACTATCATTGTCATTGAAGTAATAATATGCATTCATAGACTCAGTAGCAAATGAATGTAATACGTGTTTATGAGATGACATGATGGCCAAGTGCTTCAAATCTATAATTTTGTATTCCTCTTTTATTTCTGAGCGAGCTATTTGCAAATGTATAATTTATATTCGAATTCGTCGATTTTTCATATGATGCTAATTTTAAAATGCAAAAAAAGAACTTAATCGAATGTATAGGCAAATGTGATTGTGACTGCTCTGTACATGAAAGTGTAAGCCCCATTTATACGAGAATATGGTAAACAGTACACATTGATATGTAAATAATCTATAGACAAAAAACATATGCATTTTTTGATGTACAAAATTATATTTTGTCACAGGCCAGAATTTATATTATTGATCTTGATCCATGCTTGAATTTGTAGTTCTTCTCATGCATTTTTTATTACTATCAGAGAAAAAGGACGTTCTAGTACTGTACTATGTCCTTCCCGAGAGAAAAAGAATGGAAGGTAACCGTTGGCTTCATTTGTGTAACCAGCTTTTATACCAATGTATGACAAGTGCAAGAAAGAAAGAAAGAGAAAATTGTACGGATTTTTACGCGCAGCGCTATGAAATGGAATCAACCATCACAAATCAAGTACAGTATTTGTCTAATGTATATACCTATAAGTATAATTGTACACACTACAATCCTCTCAGATGCAAACAAGCACATACATTTTGTACAATATATATAATGTCACTACTTAATGGAATCCTAGTCTTACTATTACTCTCAACTGTTGGTAAGTTTCTAGAAGAAATATTCACGACCATCTCTAAAGTGAAGAATATAAACTTCAGTGGTTGATTGTCGAACACATCGTAAACGACGTCAAGCACCAATACCAAGTGCTTATTTCGGAACTTATGGATTAGGCGTTTATCCAAACATGGGCTACGGGCCAGGGTTCATTGGACCAGGTACGAATAACGTTAGTTTTTACTATGTATATAGCGAGCTAAGAAAAATTTTTAAACTTTAACAATAATTACGAATTATCTTCGAAACATACGTCTTATCTTCTGAAATTTCATCCTTTCGTAAGTAGGAAATAATTGGTATCCACTAGGTAATAACTGGTATGTACCAGGTAATCAAGCATATCCACCCAACTACCGTGAGTAACGAATGAAAATCGTATTTAATCTCTGTGCTGGTCTACGAGTACAATTTCTTTCATAGAGTACGGCTATAACACGCAACAGTATCCATATCCACCGAATTATGGCTATCTAAACTCGCCTGGTAGTTTTGGTATGTCACAATATGGAATGCCACAGCTTCCAAATCAAAACTCGCCTCAGCTTCTAGCCTACATTGGCCAATCTTATGTGCCCTCAAATAATTGGTTACCATTACCCGGAGCCAATCGTCAAGGACAAGTACCCAAACGAGCTTCAACTTCTAACATGAATGAGAATCGTGCTCCTTCCATAAACGAATAAACATTCAACGATCACGTAATACAAAATTGGGCTTCCATCAAGAAAATTTCTTTTTTACTGATTTGTATCCCGACTAATTGAGTTTGATGAATAGAAATGAGTAAACAACTTTTCTGCGAACCATCACACCCATCTAGAAGAAAATATGAATAAAAATGTAAAGTTGGTCAAATACAAACTACTGTAGGTTCTTATGCAAGAGAGAATTCGATATTCTAGAAAAAGAATTTTATCAACATGAATAAGATTGAGAAGTAACTAATGAGCAGAATGAACACTATGATAGTAAATAAGTAATGAAGAAATACTTCTTGTTCATAGTCGAGCTAACGAATAATTCATTCTTGTATTTTTTGACAATCAAGACTGTTTCGTAAGAGATTGCTGTCGTGAAAAATTTTCAAATCGTTCATAATGCAAAAATATTTACAGCACAAACATAAATGAAGTATAATTCATAGTAGTGACTATTGCCTTGCTCGATGTCTTCAATGATGTTAAATCTGATTCAGCTATGGTTACATCTCATTTGTCGGATATCTGGAATAATCGCTTTAATCATTTGTTGATCGTGTTCCTAGAATGAATCATTGGTTTGCACATCCAAAGTAAAGAAATTGAAAAATATATCACAACAAAGATTATTTTTCTGTCAGCTTTCGAGAAAGCGAGCAAATTACAATAGAATAGTGTTTTATCTCCTTAAAAAAGATTGAGATATGTAGTAAATAGGTTCCGTTTTATCATAATATATCTTCGTTGAAAGTCATACCTCTGCCTTATTGAAATAATTCATTCTAGTTCACATACCATTGATTCGATAGATTGTATTTTCATTCAACCGGAACAAGAACACTTTTGGTACTTTTATTTGCACAGATAGTGATTTCTCCTTGTTTGTGTTTATTTTTTGTTAAGAAAAACGAAATGATAACTTTTGTCTTACGAAGCTCTGTATTACTATATGCACATGAATATTTAACTGTGTTAAGTAGGATTTTAAGTGTATGAAAAGCGAATACATAAAAACAACGTCGAATTTTGACTGACTGTAATTTCTTGAAGCTTTCATATGTGCAGCTATGGTTTGGTGAGATACAATCACGTGCATTCTAAAACTTTCGAGCATTCGTAAAAAATATGCTTTAGTTCACCTTTGATGCTCAGACCTATTACGAAGACTATGCCAGAAATAATAGAGTGCCGAGGAATGTTATAAAAACTGAAGCGAAGCAAACACTTGTAGAGTAACGTATTTAAGCGGATTCTTACTGAAATGATATTATTCTTTAGTCAATTATAGTTCTTACCACTCCGTTAAGATATATTATTGACTCGTACGAAATGATCGAGGAAAATGTCTTTGATCAAATCAGAAGCATTTCTGTAGAAAAAAGAGCACGTGAAAGAAATATTTTCAGATAAAGAACAAGAGTGTGTTGCCAACTGTACTTTCTCGTAAGACATTTGAAAAAGAAAACCAGCGCTCATATATTCAAAAACATATCGATGATCAGATTTCGATGTACATACGATTTATGGTTTGTGTTTTGAATGCTTTTGCAAGTTTTGATGTTCCATTTCTATGATATCTGCAAAACTAATCTATGGTATGAGAATTCTAAGCGTTATTGAGGATAAAGTGGAGCATCAGCTAATGGATTCTATGTCGTATATTTTTATTGTGTATCTTCATCAAGAGAAGTCATTAGAAAAAAATATTCGTATCGTTAGTGTCATAAACGAGTCTAGCTTTTGGTCGATGAGAAACACTTTGTTATGAATCCTATACTACGCTTCTTTATATATCCCCAACGACAGAGCTAAGCATAAGTTTAAATGAATGATAAACGATCGTACAAAGCAATTCTGTAACAATGGAAATAATAGATGTACACACAACGAGAAGAGGGAAAAACTGATATCTGTGATTTCTATTACTCGAAGTCAGTTTTTATGTGTCCATGGCTCATCTTCATACATCTGTGCAAATGCTTAGAAAAAAGAGCAAAATGATGAGAAATTAATAGAAATTAATTGTGACTGCCACAGTACAGAGCACTTTGGAAAACGACAATTGTTTTAGAAATCAATACAAACCAAAATTTTATTTTTTAACCATATATATGTAGAATTTCTATGAAATCAAATGATTTCTTGTAATTTCTGATAACCTCTAGAGAAGGAATCAGTTTGTTCCCCTTCGCAGAAAGAGAAGAAGTTACTCAGCGTTCAAAGAACATCATGATTCGCATTAGCACTAATGTTTGGACTGAGAATAAAAGTTTGCTGGAAGAAAATATCCTTGTCTATTGTGGCATCCGTATCTCAAAACATGCTGTCGTGATTGGTAGTTCATTTCTTAAATCAATTCACATTTTCTGAACGAAGAGCGGAGTCTTTCATACTGACAGAAGAGAAAAGGAATTCCTTGTTATTTTCTGGAAAAACATTTTTGTACGAATTTCAATTTTATACAGGAATATAAAACTATAAGGTGAAAATTATTTTTTTTTCTGATGGTTCGGTGAAAGGTATCTTTTGATTAAATGAATAGAAGGACAATTAACATTGAATCTAGCAGCTTAACCAAGTTTTTTGAATGGGTTGGGCTCAAGCCATTCTAGCCCATTCGAACCAATTCCCTTGCTAAGCCACTACCCTAAAGCCGAAAATTCCTGAGCTGAGTTAAGCCCACCTCCTTTTTAAGTCACTACAAAGATGTCAGACGTTTTGTTCCTGTTGATAGTATTAGCAAGTTTTATAAGATCTACATTAATCATTCGATAAACAAACCATCATGCGATTGTGAGACATAGATTGCTATGATTTTATCTATAATTAAAAATAATGTTAGAGGAAAAGAGCTCAATCAGTAATGTTGTCTTAAATTCAAATGACTGGAGCAAGATTTAAAAGTGATAATTAAAATTGTGACTTTTACGAAGTATTGATTGAGATTTTTCAAAATAAATTTGTAATGAAAACAGTTTTCAATCTTCATTTCAAAACACGCACAGAATAAGAATGAAGGAAATAATTCTTATTCAGTTACTGTAACATTCTATTGCAATGGTATGATCTCAGACCTATCATTTTATTTCGTATATATAAGAATGTAAACACAATCATCAAACTTTAGTTGAAGAATTCATGCAGAATATATTTGAGGAAGAACAATTTTATTGAATCATTTCAGTATCGTTTGAATCGATCTAGCGTAGAAAGAAAGGCATTAGAAATTGATGACCCAGTGGAAGATTTACTTCTCATCAATCGTAAAAAATGGTTTACTAGTAATTAGTCGAACGGTAAAAATTGAGAGTTATCTTCTAAAAAGACTTTGATAATTACGAAAGTATAAAATGTGAAATTCATTCGAGTGTTTGATAGATACATGATTTATTAATCATAAGGACACTGAAGGAATCTTGCCACCGATGAAAATACTTCAAAAAAAAATGAACAACTCTAGTCAAGTAATATGTGGCACTCTCTTCTCACATATTTCACACCAGGGAATTCATATAATTAGGAAAAATATGCAGTGAAACTATCGAAATCATCATCTGTTAAACTTAGTGCTATTTTGAACAGTTGTAATTATCCTGTCTTTCTTAAATCAAGTTTTCAGTGAGTATTATTTAATCGCTCATTTATTCTATCGATGTACATGAATCTCGAGCTGGTAGAGATATTTATTCATCATCTAAAATAGATCTTCTTCAATCGAGATCATACTATGAAGATTCTATCCCGTATGATGAGAAAACGATAAATGAATTTAAATGTTCACACATGTTTACAAGAAAAAGCTTGATATTGCAATGAACGGTATCTCATTATAGTTTAAATATTGCATAGGATATGACCATTCATTCGCAAATATACGTATTGATGCGTTTTCTCAGTTTTTTCAAGTACGAGTCGTAATGTGAAAGAGATTGTATTGAACTTCTCTTGAATTATGCAAACATCCTAGAATGTCTTTTTATTGTTTGATTATTGCATTCACTTTCGTATGTTTTTCATGAACATCTTACGCTGAATGTTATTTCTATAGAGAAATAAGAATCTCTTCTTATTTCTGCTAAAAATACGAGAAATAACATTGATCTTATGTTATGATAACTCAATTGCATCGACTGAAGCAACATGGCGTGCTAGAATACGTTAGCTCTTGCTTACAAAAAACATCATAGAAATAACTCTTATATGCCGTTTTCTCTTGGGTTCCTGATCATGAGATGAACAAAACAAAATCATCATCTCTCCCATAAGCAATGTAAAAATTGATGAACGATGCACAATGAGCAATCAGAAAGAAAATATTCCATGCAGAACATGATCATTAAAATGAGATTCGTACTACTATCAACCAGAATTTTCTCCTTCTGCGCTATTATTGATCAGGATGATGCATCGGTTCACAAGATTGCTAGTCAGTACGCTTTTGGTGTCATATCAGAATTGCCAAATAGAATGTTGTCATCAGATGAATACTAATCTAGAGGAATGAAAAACACATAGAAGTAGTATTTCTCATTTTTGCCAATATTCTAAAGAATAAATTGTGGTAGAAGTACAAACGTTCATTTGGTTGCTTGTGTTTTTCTTTCATCAACTAACAAGATGAAGAATATCGTCGTGAATTTACTGTTCGTCGTTCTTGTATTTACACCAACTGTGCACAATACTCTAAACATACCTGTTGGTAAGATTGCTTTTTTCCTCTATGACGATTGAATCAAAAATAGCATTATTTTCACGAAGAAAATTTAGAACGAATGAAAATAAATGGTCATTTTGTTGTCATTCTTAAAGAGAGTGTCTTAATTAAAGTAAAATGAAATATCTCTGCGTATCGAATATGTGAAATATTAAATACATAGAATTAGAAATACGTTCAACTGTTCACTATGTTTATGAAATTTCTAAGTAGAAACATGAGCATGTTTTTCAAATCTTTTTTTTTCAGATGTCCTATTTTTGTTAAGAATTTTCAAAATATCTAATAAATGATATTAGAATCCTAGTTACTATTCATATCGCATTCTCAGAAATTTGGCACTTTTTTATTCAAGATTGCTTCATTGTTGTATGCTCGGCATAACATTTGGACGTCGTTTGATATTACGTATGCAAGCAATTCATCGTAGTGTAACTTTAATAAGCACTGTAAATTTCATTACTAAAACTAAACTGGGAATTGAAAAAAAGTCTATATAACGTAAAAGTACACTTTTGTAATGAATCCTACAATTATCATATGTGAAAAAATCCGACACACAAGATAAAATATCTCCTATGTGAAGCAGCATTGAATTCCGAAAGGGACACGACGAGAAAACAGAATAAATATATACACGAACTCAATAGTAAAATTAACAAAACCAATTGGATCTCCTTTTAAATTAAATCTTGTAGTCTATAGTCGACGTTGTTATACTAGTAAGTGCGATTCAACTAACAAGAGATGTTTTCTAACTATAATTTATACATGGAAGTAATATTTTGACCGCAAGTAGGTTCAGACAAAACTCGAATCTACTCATCAACAGGATTAATTAGTTTTTTAAGGAAAGCGTTTGAAGATGATCTTTTATATCAAACAAAGTTGTTTTATCCTCTATAGAAGCTATTTATTTCAGTAGTTCATTAATATGAACTTAAAATAATCTAAGATAAGTTTCGTGAAATAGGAAAGCGGTTGTTCTTTCTATACCGAGCTTTGACTAAAAACAGATACACTGATGAATTTATTCATCGGTCTCCACTAATCTACGAATTCTAATACGAGCATAAAAAGGTTCGGTTAGTTACACATTTATTTCTAAAAGAAACTTATCGCATAAGCATGAACATAATTTTATTGAACTGTCTTAAAAGTAAAAATTTCAAAACGACTTAAAAGTGAGCATAGAAGCATCAAATACGTAAATGTCTGATTATGAAATGAGTCATTTGCTTCTAGAAATTTGATACTAGATTCTTTCGTAAATGTTACTTTTATCTTTAAGACATCTTATCACTATGATGTTTGTTACCGAGTTCAAAAAACGATGACTTCATTTTTCAATCAATGCATCGCTCATATTTTGATCGGGTTAATCAACATCAATACCAAGTTGTTGCTGAACTTGTGCATCCATCCAAAATGAGACGAAAACATATAGAAAACACATCACCAAAAGTATAATTCAATTTTATTTCGTGAGGGCAGAAACATGTGTTAGTATATCCTCCACTTTTCAGTTTTCACAAAGAAAAGTTTCTTTTATAATAGATCCATTTGTGCGATGTCTCTTATCGTCTTTGTATCTGAATATAATTCAACAGACATGTAAACATCAATACAGACAATAGGCAGAATAAAGGAATTGCCGAGTTCCTCTTTCCACTATAGAAAATTAGATTTTTCCCTCTCCATATTTTATTCAATAGCTCGTTGGAATCAAAAACTTAATAAGAAAGCTAGTCAAATATTCAAGTGTATCAGATGTATTGTCTTGTCTGATAACGATGAAAATCAATGTTGAACTATCATTATCGATTAGTTTTACAAAAAAAATATTGAAGAATAAAAGACATACAACCTTATTAGATTTGTATTTTCCCCTTTACATTATAGAATATTGTTTCTTAACACTTAACATTTAAATCAAATATTCTTTTCTTTATTCAGGTTTCATATTTAACCGACAAGATCAAGACGTGTATACTCGTATGAATTCGTTAGCTCGTCAGTATGTTCTTAATAAACTCGAACAACATTCTCAATATAATATCAATGAATATACGGATATACTAGATTCCGAAAATACTTATAATGATACTTGGTCATTATTATGTAATCAATTATCTTATGGAATCCTCTCTTTTATTGGTCAATCTCATTATAATGATTTTCAATGGCTAGCAAGTTTTTGCTCGACTTATCACGTTCCATTTATCGGTTTAGATAATCATGATGGTATACATACGAATTATTATATTTCATTGATGCCCGACGTTTTACCAGCATTAATTTCATTCATTCATCGCTATCAAATAAAGCAACTTGTTTATTTATATGATGATTTACATGGTGCACATCGTCTGAAACGATTAATCGAGATGCAAACAAAAACTATACTAAATTTACACATCATTAGTCGCTATCTAGAAAGATCTGTTGATGTCGATGATTTACTACTAAATGTTGAAATAATGATGGATTCTCGATTACGTTCATTATCATCATCAAGTGCCAGTCAACAAAATCAAAATCGTTATATTGTTCTAGATTTTCACGAATTTAACACGTACGAAGCATTGATGGATAAAATCAAACATCATGGTATGACAACGGCAGTTTATCATTATATATTACTGACATTAAATGGCAACCAATTTGATTCGAATTTTTTTCCATATGGCGGTGCGACCGTCACATTTTTTGCTTTGCCATCGTATAAAAATACCAATGATCAGCAAAACTTTATATTATATGAAAATTACATTACTTCAATAAGAGATGCTAATCTACGGAAGTTTTCATTTTCTGAATCATTATTAATTGCTGATGCATGGGAAACGCTGTTACGTTCAATAAATATAATGTTTATTTCATCGAATGAAATGAGTGATAAATTAAAAGTATTACAAGAAGAACAATTTCATAATCGTTTAACATCGAGTATCGATTGTCGAAGTAATTATAAAGAATTACTGTCATATGGAAAAGATCTTTTAGAAAATTTATTGAATATAAATTTTCAAGGTTTAACTGGAAATGTACAGTTTGCACATAGTACAGGTCAAAGACAAAATTATACTCTTGATATTTATCGTGCTACAAGAAATGACATACCAAAGCATGTTGGATTTTTTCAAGCACCAACTACACTTGAGGTATGTTGAAAGACAGTTAAGAAGTGAGTAGTATAAATTTAGTGTCATTTAAAATTAAATGTAATGAAAACCGATGATGTCTTTAAACGCTCTTCATAGAACGAGTACTTGTTTCCCAACTTAGCTATAGAAGAATTGAAAAAGTACAGTACTTGTTATTATATCGAAAAATTTCGAGACATAAGGTTATGTAATATGAACTTCAGATAACCAAGAACTTTTATGGTTCGAATTGTAGAAAAAAATGAAGTCATTCCTTTATTTTCGTTTGGCTTGATCGACTTTAATACATGATTCGATGCTTGATACAGACAAATATCGAACTTTAAAAGAAATGCTCTGATACCTAACACTTTCATGATTATGATTATGAGGCTTGCTCATTGAAAGAATACTGGACAAGTGTACAATAAACGTACTCTAAAGCTTCATAACATTTTAATATCTTCACCTCAATATACGCGTGCAGAAACAGCAGATATCTATTCATAAAACGATAAATCATAAGAGTCGATAAAAAATTTGATTCCTTTGTTTTTTTCCCGATTAGATTGCTGATGATTCTTTGTTTCATGTTCATATGCCTTATGATAATCGAACACGTTTAATTGTAACTATATTTGATGAACCATTTATGATGTTAAAAACGAATCGCGCTCGAAATATTCCACGTGGTACTATTCTTGATCCATCCATGGTTGAAGGATATTGTGCGGATTTAGCTATTGCTATATGTCGTGATAAATTAAACCTACCATATAAATTTCTTATTGAAACCAAGTATGGGAATGAAATAGAGAAAGGCGTTTGGGATGGAATGATTGGAGCATTAGTTAATCATCATGCTGACTTATCAATAGCATCATTAACAATCGATGGATCACGAGAGAAAGTTGTGGATTTTTCAAAGCCATTCATTGATTTAGGGATATCATTAATGATGCGTAAACCGCAAAAAGAAAAACTCGGTGCCTTTTCATTAATACCTAAATATTCGATAGAAATTGGAATTGGTAGCATTATATCTTATATAGTCGTTCGTACCTTTTCTTTTCTTGTTAGTCGATCTTCATCTTATAAATCTTGTTTGGAAAACAAAAGAGATACTGTTCGACGAAGTAAACTTTCTATACAAGATGCATTATATTTATCATTATCAATTTTCATGCATCAAGATATTAATCTTTTACCATGGTCATTATCAGGTTTGTCGAGTATTTTGTTATCTGTTTTTCCTTTACTGCGTGCCTTGAGTCGATTCACAGTTTATTGGATATTTGTATTTTTTACAGTTTTGCTACTTCTTGTTTTCTTTTCAGGTCGAGTGGCAACTAGTGCGTGGTGGCTTTTTAGTTTAATACTTGTATTATCATATACGACTAGTTTAGTTGCCTTTTCAACACTTGATGTCATCATAAAACCTATTGAAACTATAGAAGATCTTGCTAAACAAACAGAAATTCGTTATGGAACACTACGACAAGGTTCAACAATGGCATTTTTCAATAAATCAACATTCACAACATTTAAACATATGTGGAATACAATGCAACAGCATAACAATGATGTTTTCGTTGCATCGAACCGCGAAGGCATTGAAAAAGTTCGGCGATCGAAAGGTAGATTTGCTTTTCTACTCGAATCGACATTGAATGAATATGCTAATGAACGGATGCCATGCGATACAATCCGTATCGGTGAAAATCTCAATGCAATAGGATATGGAATAGCTACCCCGCTCGGTTCAGAATTACGCAAAGCGATCAATTTAGCTGTTTCAGAACTGAAAGAAAGTGGATTTCTCGAAAGTTTAAAACAAAAATGGTATAAAGAAAGAAGTGAATGTATAAATGTCAATGTAAAAGATTCAAAACAAACAACTGTACTTAATTTACATAATATGACGATCATGTTTTATCTATTAATTTTTGGTATTGGGTTGGCAATAGTTTTTGCATTGGCTGAAGTTTTACTTCGAAAAAAATTTGTTTCGACTCAATCAAAGCAAAAGAAAGAAAATGTGACGCGTCGAAATTTAGGACTACCAATGAAGACTATTGATTCGGGTAAAGAATCGCAAAGTATGGAATGTTTACCATTGCAACCACAAACTATTTCCACCTGCAACATTCAAGGTAGTAAACAAAATAAACTAGCAGCACGCACAGATGCATTGGATTTATCCAGAGATGAAGACCGTGGTGATCTGAACGAATGAAAGACTATTATATATATATATGTTTCCTAGTCGCTATCGTATTTTAGATCTAGCTGTGTCTTGTTCTATTGAATATTATAAATAAAATTATAATTTTACAATTGATCCCACGAAGTACTATTGAACCCATAGGAGAAACATCTGCGGTAAGTCCTAAACATGAAAACAAAAAAAAATGTGACTATCGAGTCATTTTTATAGCTTACACTGTCCATCAAAATCATTTTTCGTAACTGCTATGAGACAAAACATAGGCATAACTATCACCTAGTACCGAGGAGTTTTTTATGCTTTCCAATAACAGCAGAACTTTATATTACTGAGGTAACTTTTAAAAACGAATATTTATTGGACACGTTGTCACGAAAATTAGATAATTGAGCAATTTAAATCTAAGGCAAAACAAAGATTACAGTTACGATCTTTGTCAAGCAGTGACGAATACAAAGGCATCTATTACGACTTTATTCAGATGCAGATGAAACACAAATATGCCGTTTTTTTTTGTCGACTGATACTTGACCGTGGAAATAATATATTACGATCTACAATAATCCATTCGACTTTCTTGTCAAATCATCGGTTGCTCAACTTGGGTTGAATCATTTTCTAGAAGCTGTCTCTGACATGTATAAGCTAAAAAGAGAACATTGGCAGGTGTTCAAATGCTTTTCAGCTGAGCATTAGGGAATTTTATAGATCCTAGCTAGATATATTAACTATACAAGAATTTTCTGAGAATCTTTATATTAGAAAAATAGATTCATGTGCCCTGTAGAGAACCTCAACGTTAATTGAATAATAGTTTAAACATTGTTTTAGAAAGGTTTTCTAAAAGTATAGTTTGTTCTATTAAATAAAACATTTTGAACTCCAATGCAGTACTTTCATTAGAAGATAACGAGCAACTATATAACTTTGAGAATAAGATACTAAAGTAAAGATTAGCTGAGAGGTAAGTACCTTCAATGATATGTGCTTCTATTCCTGTACATAACCTCGTGTGTGAATTTCAATTCTAATCGAATCACTTACGATGGGAAACATTTGCGTATGACACTAAATATATTCGAGATCATTAAACATGACAACATGCTATGTCTAATCAGAACAGTCGACAGAATTTTGCTATTTAACTACTTCATCTTTTCAACAACGTACCATCACTTCATAGATACATCGAATTTCAATGAAGGCGTCTCCTAGAGTAAAAACCACGTTTTCATTTAACAATCATATACATACAAATAAAGTAACGTCCATATTTCAGACCGGGCATCAAGTGAGATCCAGCCTACCTATGGATGCATATATTATAGATTCTCTTCAGATGTTGTTCTACATTATTATATTGCATGCCATATGTAGAATCATTTATAGATTGTTTACCAATTTTACATCGAAATAGAAGTTTATTCTTTGGTTATCATTTCGATATAAAGTTCTGTATTTATCGTCGAGTGTAAAACAAAGAGTGGTTGTGAGTGTTCTACTCTCTGCATTCACGACCAAAATCATACAACTTGACAGTCTTTGCACCCACAAGCATTCAATTTTATTCATCCCACAACCTCAAAAATGAAAACATATAGAAAACATTATTTCCTCGAGTTTAGTCATTACGAATTAGCTAAAGCAACAAAAACGTATTCGAACTATCATCGCTTTGCACACTTGCGACGGGTTGGTTACAATTAATACATGTTAATGGAATTCTGGTTTGTCGAATATGATCAAAACATTTGCAACACACCACTTTGTGTCCACAAGGTTGAAAGCGTTCATAGCGTGGTGCTGCTTGGCACACAGTACACAAATGATTAGCTATGTCATCTAGTTCGTCGACTATGTTCTGAACTGTGGGTCTTCGTTTTGGATCTTTTTCAAGACAGCGAACATTCAACTGACAGTAGGTTTCAGGAACTAATTTTCTGTCGAGTATTTGTACTTTCTCCATAAGATTGTTGGCTGCCGAAGTGTAGCTGATTTTCGGTGCGCATGCGAACATGAGTTTACCAAGCAAGTACACATCGACTGCCGAACTTTCATACGAGTACTGTCGATCGCTACTAGAAGTCGAAGAGTTTAGATCTTGGGCAATGATTATGTCCGGTGGCAACGGGCTAGAACCAACAATAGTAGTATTTTCGATACCATGCTGACATGTACCAAAATCAGCCAGATAAACTTCTTCTTGCTCATCCATAAGAATATTTTCAACTTTAATGTCCCGATGAACTATATCGAAGGAATGCATTTTTGCAATGAAATTTGCTATATCACGTGAAATCTTTATTGCTTTGTCTACAGTCATGTGTACCATGTTCTCCATAAGAAAAGAATGGAGATTGCGTGAATAGCGGGGTAAAAATAGGTACAATGATTCATTGTTGTCAATGTACAGATATTTCAAGGGTACTATATGTGAAATTTCCAATCGCGTCATTGTTCGATGGAAATGAGCTTCCAAAAAGGCAATATTCTGATCGTCAATGTCTGTTCGTAGCTTCTTAACGGCTAAACCATTTTCATTATTCCATGATGCTGGATGAACCGTGAAAAATCCTCCGGAGTCAAGGACTTCATTGTGATCAATAATTGTATGAGATCCATTGTGAGCGGCCAGATTTAGATTTGCTTCCAGCTGACATTCGATACGAGAGAACTTGCATACAAACGAGAGAGCTAATTCGAACGCTTTCTGACGATCTTGAATAGTGCAATGGACTACACTATGATATCCATTTAATTTTTTCCTACATTTCTCGCGCTCTTGATCGATCCATGTTCTCATGTTCGTCTTCAAGTGGTCCCCCATCTTCTCCATTTTACTTTCAAGATCGAGTATATAATGGAGAATACCTTGCTTTCGCTTTTCTAATGCCGATTGAAGAAGTGTATCATTTTTTTTCTGATGGCATAAAAGAGACCGGCTGGAATCGCACACACAACTGAAAGTAGCAAGTACAGTGGAGTCTTGAATACTATACCGATTGTTTTAAAGATAATTTGTACCCAACTAAGACGATTGATGTCACCCAAACTGCCAATTTCCATCAGTACTTCTCGATATGCTGCATAAAGTAATTCGTTCTTGGTTCGATAGCATGAACCATTGTTACTCACATTTTCTTTAATGCTATTGCTTTGTTTAGCGATAATCTCGAATAGGACAGGCTTTTTTACTTCTCTTTCGACCATGATATCAACGAAATTCTGCTCATCAGTGCGGTAGTCTCTATTTATATTAACGGCAGAATGGATCAAATCTCTCGTTTCAGTAAAGCAAAAGCTCCTCATTATACCATGATTGTGTAAACGTATATGGAATCCACTGTCAAGGAGTTCATCTAATCGAATTCCTCGTTTTTCACAATCATCCGTAGCTCGTTTTTCGATGTCACTACGTCGTTCACGAAAACGTTCCGGCAAACGATGATTTGCTGCATCGGCTATCACATCAATAGCCGATGTGTATTGTTGGAAAAATGCGTTGCCCCATCGTAGCGCATCATCACACAATTCGCTCCACTTCTTTTGTGAACGTCGATTGGTGACAAGAACAAAATCAAAGAAGTTATCGATGGCTGCATGAACGATATTTATAGCATGTATGGTTGGTCGCAAATCGTGTTTCGCTGCAAATTTGATAATTCGATCTATGGCATGCCGTTTGATTGCTAATTCCATTTTGTCTTCGGGTAATAATGTGGAGAAAATAGCGAATGACTCGCATTGATGAAAACTAGGTACCCCCTCTCCTTGAATTTGCTCGTGGACGTCCCCTTTCATCTCATCGATTTTCATTAAAAGATTATAGCAACGCAATCGCTCGTTATAAATTAGAGTTTGATCGTCACTTTCGTCATCATTTTGTCGAGCGTCCTTACGTATGACGGTTACATCCACTTTCGTATTGAGGAAGAAAATATCGACACCCAGTAGTTGACTGCGAAGAGCTAGTTTGAGTTGCTCGTAGCATTTCCGCGCATCATCAGATCCCGTTGCATTTTCATAAAGAAAAACAAGAGTCGGATGAATATTGCCAACCAGAGTGAGTAAATTCTCGCATAGAATTGGTGGATCCGATCTAAGAAAACCAGGGGTATCATAGAGGTGTAAACCTGGCTCTAAAGTTTTCGACGGCAACTGAATTTCCACAAATACTTCGGCCCATTTTCTAAACGCAGGCGAGTGTTCGTTGATGTCTTTGGGTCTTCCGAGACATTCTCTGATGATTTTTCTCAATTCTTTGGTACGAGCTTTGCTGTTGACATCCTTCTTGAAATAAGCGGACAAATTAATTCTGTCACAAGTCTCGGTTCGAGCTGCCACAGAATCATACAGAATTAGAGATGCACTCTCTTCGGGAGCATATGAAAATTTAACAATACGTGCTGTGCAAGCACCTTTATCAATGGGCAAAAATGCACCACAATCGAGCAGCTCGTGCACGAAAGATGTTTTCCCCACTCCGTTATATCCGCAGACGGCGAGTTGAACTTGTTCTATTGGGGTGAATTTTTGCAAAATTATCTTCTTTTGTTCTTCGAGGAAAATATCAGCTACATGCTCAATCGTACCCAAGCGTTTATATGAAGTCTCCACCGCTGCCAGAAAATCGTCTTGAACATTGAGAAATTCTTTTATCAGTAGCTTGGTTGACGTTTTAATTGCATTATTCGATGTAATGATCGCTTTGATCTGCTGTGTGTTGTTCGCGTCTACATTTGTTGATTCAGCCATTTTATCAGAGTCAAACTTATGCATCCAAATGAGTCAATACTGTTGTATTCGTCGACTTACTTTTGTCTTTATATCTATCTACAACAAATAACAAACTTAAATCTGATCATACGATTAACAGCGCCTCAAAGGACTAAAATTTGAGCGCCCCAGTCTCACCTGAGAAACTGTGTCGAATATATTTTCGATAACAGTGTGCTAAGTTTTAACGATTATCTCTTTTAGTTACGATTTCTTTCGTAATCTTCAAAGCTAATCACTTTCTAGCACATGCCTCATACATTAATACTTACTTGTAGATACTTGTCTTTTCTCTGAAGATGTCGATTCAGGGTCTAAATAACTGATATATACTCAGTCATGATCTGCCTCTTCAAGTTCCAAGCATTCAGCTGAAGTATTAAAAATCTGTCTTGCAATCTCGTAATTCTATTTAGAAACAACGTTTTCTACAGAAAAAATAATGTGCTAAAATATTTGTTAGAGGCAAGGGCGATTAATTGAAACACAGTTCTCGATCCATAAAAATATATAAAGTTGAATTATCGTTAAGTAAGAGGGATAAAAACCTTTCAAAGTGCCGAATAGCACATTTTCTGAAATTAAGTTCGGGATTTTGTTTCTCGTCAAATTTTTAATATTCGAAAGGTATTGAATTTCGGGAAAAAACACATGAGAAATCTCATATATAACGACAAAAGAACGAAATGTTATATTTCATATAACATCAGTTTTCAAGTTTGCCTACTGTAACCATGCTCTATCAATGCGGAACTGAACAGCAATGAAAAACTCCTTGGTGAAAAGTTACTGACGAAAATGATAATCTATTTATGACCCTTTTTGTTGATTCTTTTAGTGTAACTGTGTTTATCAGTTTTAGATGATAAGGACGTTGTTTTTATCATCTACGTTACCTCCATTTTACCAACTTGCAACTATGAAGCTTGCTAACAATCACGCAAGTTACCGTTAAGTAAATTACGTAGGATGAAAAAAACAAAAGCAGTCAATGCTGCTAAATCAAAACTTAATATTTCAGTCAAAATCTTTGTTTGAGACGTGGCCAAGTTCCCAGAGATCCAGAACTCAATGGGAATTATGAAATCTACCCTCAATAAGCACGCATGTGCTTTTAACAAAACAACATATGCTAGGTATCATACTAGCCATAAGGATGAAATACGCGTTCAAAACGCAGCAATCGAAATTCACAAGAATTATATGGCAAAACCTCACACATGTATTATTTGTTTTTTTCATTATCATAAATTAGGATTAACTTTTCTGTGAAATAATACTAAAAGAATGAAGATCACTTATTTTTGTTGAATTTTCTGCCAAATAAAGTATAAAAGCGACCAGAAACCGATAGATGCCAGTATTTACCATCATGCGTATTTCGTTTAAAATATAATTGGCCCTTTCTACCGTTAACTCTATGAATTGCAGTGACGATGTTGGAAAACTGGTAGTTTCCTGTGAAGTTCGATTTTCTTCCGTCTTACGAAATCGATTAATTACCTGTTTGAAATAAGTCTACTATATCCATCGGCTTCAGAAATATATTTCTCCCGCGTTCTATTCATGTCACGCCAGTATTTCAGCGACCCACACGAGCAATTTCGTAGTCGTATCGCCATCCAACCCGATCAACCATTGGATAGATCATCTCGACGACATTTACCTACGACATCGAGAAATTCTGATTTTCAATCCACCTTTCAGCCAAATCGCCAACGAAATCTCCCTCCTCCTCCTCCTCCTCCTCGTGCTCATCGTCATAATGAAGAATATTCTCACTCCCATGAATATCCGAATTCGACAAGATCTTCCAGCAATCGCATGCGCGTAAGTCAACAATTTTCATCTGACGAAGTAAGTGTTCAATGTTTTCAACAATAGAATTCATCGAATGATCAAGTACATCGACGATATCGATTAGATGCTCCTTCTATTCGTTCTCCTGTGCAACATCCTCAATCCTATCATGACAATCATCAGGGTGCGTCTCATTCATCTGATCATTATTTTTCTAATAATCAACAACCATTACCAAACCATTTCTCGGGATCCCGTTCAAATCTTCATGAACAACATTATTCAAGAGATGAAAGAGATTCTGATCAGTATGATGGAAGATATCACCGAGAAGAATACTATCCCTCCAGATTCTATCCACCACATTCGTATATATAACTTATTTATCATCGTTTCTGTTACATTTGATATTTTCTAGAGATCATCGATCAGTTGACATTCCATTGGCCAGTCAAGATTCGAATCATTTTCGATTTTTCGACCATCCTGCAGCTTCCTCACATGTTCGTCCAATACATCAGGCTTCTGATCCAGTTTCTTTTCTACATCATGTCCTTCAGTTCGTATCTCACTGAATGCTGCTTTCGAAAACAAAATGATTTTCTGCTAGAACGTTTTTTGGCGGACATAATACATCATTCGATGATAGCGATCGTGGTAATCATTCATCTATAGCACCAATGAACGCAATAGCGTTTGCATCGATGATGCGAAGACCTGATATTCTTGCCGTTCCTGCTACTGTTCATTTTCATGTTGGGGTAAGCTCTTGATTTGAATCTATCTAATATCGATCGCATTCTTTTGAGGATTTATTCGATTTACTTACTCGGGATGAAACACCTTCCATTGGTCTATCTGACGATGATATCAAACGTTTACCAACGATGTCTTATCGAAAACAAAATAAATCGAAATCCACTGATGATAAATGTGCCATTTGCTTGAGCGAGTATAAAACCGGTGAAACTGTGAAGCGTCTACGATGTAAACATTTCTTTCATCCTGAATGCATTGATCCATGGTTAAAGGTATTCGAAGAAGATATTCTTCTCAGTAATTTAACCTGATTTTCCTTCTTACAGACTTCAACTCAATGTCCGATCTGTCGCGGTTCACAAAGTGATTAACTGAAAATTTTCATATACTGATTCATGATTGATTTTCTTTTGCTCTGTAATCATCCATCGACTAAATTTCTTTTAAACTGGAATAGTTGAAAATGTCTAACTGTACACAAGCAATTATAATCGAGAAATAAATGTTAATTCGTATGTTTTGTTCAATCAAGATTTAACTGAATGTTTCATTGGTATATTGATCAGTTGATGAATAGAAAAATGATTCACGAGTTTCTTTATTTATCCCCGAGTAACCAATATTAATAAAAAAAACCGATAATATTATGTAACGATCCTTCTTGAAAATCAGTAAATTTGATAAAATAATAATAAAGCCTACACATCAACACACTCGTCATTGAATCATTTAACTTGATCATTGGGGAGCAGACCTCCTATAACCGTTGAATTTGTATGTTCTCAAATAGAATCGGAGAGAAAAAAGATGAGTCTTGCTCAATGTTATGGACGAGGCTAAAAAGAATTTCTAAACATTCGCAAACATCCGTTAACAACAAGTTTGAATCTCTCTCAGAAATGAAAAATAATAGATAGTTTTATCTGTAAAATGGCTTGAAAGCAGAAAAAATGCATTGATAAGAGTCATGATGAAATTATAACATATTAATGCAAAACATAGCAAACGGCACCATTCGTCAATAACAAGAAACATATTATAGTAGAGCTGATGGCCACGTTATATTTCAAATTCTTTCAGATTCCACAAAAAAATGAAGACAGTTTGTGTGAAAAAGAAATAAAACAAGCAATCGAAATCTGAAGAAAGCAACATATCTTGAAAAGCTTCGAAATTAAACTATCAGTATCAATTACCTTTTCGTTAGAATCATAAAAGAAACATGAATACAAAACACAATGGAAAGCTAAGAAAAGAATTTCGATTGCAGTTCAACATTTGAGTTGGATTTTTTTATTTATTGTCCATTGCTTCAGTTATTTTTTCTAATCATCACCATCTTTTCTCTGTGAAGGTATTTTGTTTCAATGATCAATATATTTTTCTGCTTGAAACTAGTCCTCCACTGCATGAAAGAAAAGGTGTTAATCGCTTTTATCATACAAAAAAATAATCGACAAAACGTTTACACTATCTAATTTAAGCGGTTCCCTTTGATCTTGTTCATTGTCTTATTGGTTGGTTCTCGATGATGTTGAAGAATTTCCTCTTTCGTAAATAATCCATTAACAAGTCGTTCCATTAGGCAACCTGGAACGGCAGTGGTTGAACTAACTTATAGATTTCTTTCATTGTATCCTAAAGAAAGCAATTATTGTCCAAAATAATAACGAGAACGCATTTTTCATCAATGATTAGTCGCTATGAATTGGATACCGGAAAATCTGATGGTCTTAGTCTTCAATACTAAATATGGTAGAAACTAATAAAATGAAATTTAAACTATAATAGATCATAGTTTCAGAAAAGGATTTGGTCTTGTGAGTGGTAAAATAGTCAAGTAAAAAGGCTATAATTAAACGAAGTTGAAAATGGATTAATTATTCTTGTTCATATGACGAGCTAACTCAACTGTTGTTCTACCCACATGATCAAGTCGTCTGTCGAGTTTTGTTTCATGGTAATTTATCACATCCATTTTTCGATTGCTGTTCAATATGATTTTTTTGTATGTTGCCTGCTTATGTAGTGATAAGTAAGTCAAATTTTAAACGAGCAGTTGTTTCTAGAACATGTTTTTGCTTTTATTAAAGACTGTTTATTATAAAAGAGTGCGTCTTAAACAGTTGGTTAATCTATAGAACACGAAGCGATGAAAATAGATTTTTTTATTTGAAAGAACTCCAAATTACCATCATCCCAAGTACTGTTTGAGTAATTGAGCCAGTTTAACATGATTTTATAGTACCGCCCAATGTTTGAGAACCACAACGGCGTGGTATGAAATATTAATAAAATACTCTAGAGACTCGCGAATGTCATCAAAAAAACAATTTTGCTGAAAACGAGTTCAGAGCTTACAGAAAAGTCATAATCTAAAAGGATTCCTGAATGTAATTCAAGAATAAATATCATTGATAAAATAGACGAACATAGATAGATAACGATATTGGACTCTGAATGGCGAATAGTAGAATAATACTCATAAAGATAGGGGTTTCAATTCGAAATCACTTATATCGAATTCAGCAAAGAGAAGAAATGATTCTTCTGCTCGAAGAATTGTTTGAGTAAATAACATGGTCGATTGCTAACAAAGAAAAAGAATACAGTTGGTTAAAAGCCATTGATGTATTCATCGCGTGAACGGTTTTCGAATTCAAGAAAATTGTAATAACTGTGATACTTCTATTTGCTTAACTTTATAATATTGAATCATATTGTAAAAGTTCAGATATGCATTGAGAATATATAATTTCTCATTGGTTATGGTGTAATCTCATCCTAGGTTTGATTATAAACAATATTGAATTTTTGATGATAGTTGTTGAGAATAGTATGATAGAAAATTAAATCACCGATGAGTTCATCTTTCGTAATATAGCTGAAATGATTCAATACTTATCTTGAACTAAGTTACCGATAAATGCATTACCAATGTGCATTTTGCTGTCCCAACGAAACCGATTTATGACATAGTTTTCTAATGTAGTTTAGATCAATTTGAATTGGAAATAGGCTAATGGAGGGAAATAAATATTTAAATTAAACGTAAAGTTACTTTGTTAAAGTCTTTCTCCAGATGTAAAATTACCTGTTGTAGACTAATCCACCATGTCGTTTTCGTAGCTCCAATATATAGTACGGGGTATTAAACTGAAATATTCTTCAATGAACACAAACATCCCGTGATTTTCATCGCAATTAGAAGAATGCTGAAATAAAATGAGAAATGAAACACTTCTATCCCTAGGAAGCAGTTATGACTTAACAGACGTAATTGAACTAATGATACATGTAGGAAGACGAACACAGATAAGAAACATGAGTAGTTCTGAAGTCTTTCCCATTCTATTAGTGAAAATGATTCGTCGTGTTTGATTGAAAGAATCGACAGGATGGGAAAATGATCAAACCGATATGCGTATTCTATGCTGAGCAAATCAGTGAGTGACATTAGAATTGGGATAGACCAAAGAACTTTGATCATGATAAATGTATTAATATCTTAAAATTCCAATCAATCTCTTGTGAATGAATACAAGTGTACAAAATTTTACAAATGTATTCGAATAAGAAAAAAGCTAACGGCTTAATTTGTCATGATGAGAAAACCGTTATATTCATCGAAAATAGATATTCTGTTCATATAAGAAGATAACTAAACTCTACATGGGCTGTTCTTATACGCATGTTATAAAAACAAAGATTGATTCTATTATTTTCAATTTTATTTCCGCATTTTTTTAACTTCCTTTAATAAATATATCTACCTATCTTTATTCAAAATGTAATCAAGTGAACATAATATGAACATGCTACTATTGTAGAAAATGAATACGTTATTGTAATTTTTGTTATCGATAGAAACATATCTGTCGCGTTAATAGTTTGGCACCTCGCATACATAAGCATAGAAAATCATGAACTTAAAAAGTGGAAACAAACAGAGTGGGACTCTATTGGTATCTATTTATACATCTTATCAGAGATAGCTATGATTGTTATACAGTCAAATGGTAAACTACATGAAAAAAATATGCAGGTAGAATGAGATTACGAAAAGGGTGGAGAAAACGAATATTAGTTTACATCACGAACGTACTGATTTGTCGAAACAGCCATTGCATATAAAATGTCGATGGAATGTTGATCTTTTCATATAAATAACACGTTTATACATGTTCTATTGTTGATTATTGTTAAAGTTTGTCTAAGTTATGGTAATATACAAATATGTAGAATAAACTATCAGTATGTTTTTCTTTTCTATTCTGTATATGTATACTCACGGCTGGGAACGGTCTTGGATTTCTTCGCTTTATTTCTAACTTTATAGATATGTTATAATAACGATATCTTGATCTGATGATTATATTTAGTCAATCGTATTTCATGTCTGATGCCCGTATAGAGTATGCCATTTCATTCATATTACATCGATCGTTTCGACGAATCATTTTGTGAGGACAAAACGATTGAATGATTTCTTGTTTAAGACTCTAGTAAACTCTCTTGTAGTATGAACATGACAAAAATTATCATTTGAATCAAGAACGTCATGCAATATGGATAAAGATCGAGATTTACATAGGTCAGGCATAAGAGCAGCAACTTTTGTAGATGGACGTAAGATAATTTTCGAAAATTGGTTATACATATTTTTCAATTATTTTAGAAACCTCTCATATTCTTTTTGCTCGTTAGAAATTGAACAAAAGGATGAAATTTATCGAAAGAATTCATGATCTTATGACAGAAGAACTTCAGATAGTATGTTATAGAGAAAGGATACCCTGAGGCTGTGGTCTGTGTGGTGATTTCAGTGTCCGATGAAAACTATAGTGTATAATTCAACTACAATATAAAATATTACGTAAAATACTAGTGAAAAACAGTTAATCGACAAAATGCAGAGCAGTTTCATGAAACCCATTAAGTCATCATATGCATCGTGTGGATGCTCTATTATTTTCGGTGATATCTGAATATTTTTTATTAGTGAACCAGACCTACACCATTGATATTTATGTTATATAAAATCATATACCACAGTTGCTTGATCTTACTACTCTGTTTAGATCGTTGCAGTTATGCTGATACAACTATATTCATTCTTGATTTTACGACTAGTCTTATGTTTTTCAGCCGAAACTAAGCCAAAATTACCGTTCGATGAATTTTTTGATTATACCACATTTCCATTCTTGAAATTTTCACCAACTGGCCGATATTTGCTTATTCAAACAAGGCGTCCATCATGGAATACTACGTCTTATGAGAATACGTTGTGGCTTTATGATATACAGAACCAAACAAAAACGTCAGTTTCAACAAATCTTCTTCAATCAATCAAACCACAATGGTCGCCAAGTGGTGACTATATTGTATTGATTCCAAAAGTTAATACTTCGGTAAATAAGACCGATGATCAACAATCAGAACAATGCATTTATTTATATTCCCTCATATCAGACGAACTATTTCCTATTCACATCGACACAGATAATCTTTTAGCTATTACCTGGTCGAACAATGATTCATGTCTTTATATAGCTGTCATTGATGCATGGTCAATAGATAGAGAAAATGATTTATATAAAGATGAATGGCAAGATGTTATTCAGTATCGACAAGATAAAATGCGTAGTAACAGTACAATCTATCGAATTGATCTCAATTTAAACGATCTCTCATTACCAGTGCAAAAGCATATCGTTCGTAATGTATCCTTTATTACCAATCAACTATTGTATGTTTCCCACGAAGAGCAACTCATCGTCTCATCTGTATCAAAAATTGTGGAAAATCTAAATGATTTTGAACTATATTCGATTGATCTTCGTAACACATCAAAATTATTAAAATTGACAACGAATCAAGCAATCGAAATAGACTTGCAGTTATCAATCGATGGTCAACATCTTCTCTTTCTTACATTCAGTCTTAGTTCGAATAAAGGAAAATTCAACGATACACAATATCGTCTTTATTCATTAAATTTGATGAATGGACAACTAACGCGTGTAGGAGAAAACTTTCCTGGCAGTATCTTTGGATACACAATAAGACATGATTCTGGTGTCTATGTTCTCGGACACTTAGGAACAGAAGTGCAAATTTATACATATCAGTCGTTAACGAAAGATTTAATTCTTCATCATGGATGGAATGGAACATACGAATTGATTGCATCATCAACTACAAGCGGATCGATCGCATTTGTTTATTCGTCGTTCGAGAAACCTATGGAAGTTTATTTTGCTAACAACATCGATCAACTTAAGTCAGCACGAGCAATCACGAAAGAGAATGACTTATTTACTCGAAGAAATTTACCTCAAACAAAATTATGCAACTGGATAAATGAAGATGATCATCGAATGATTGAAGGAATTCTACATTATCCACCAGGGTTGTTTGAATCTAAAAATTTATCTCTTTTAGTTCTTATTCATGGAGGTCCGTATTGGGCAAGTCTAAATAGACTTGAACTCACTTGGCATGAGTGGGCTCCGTTAGCAGCTTCAGAAGGTTGGCTAATATTAGAACCTAATTATCGAGGATCAACAGGTTATGGCGATCAATTTCTTAATGAAGTTCGTTATAGACCGCTGTCTCGACCAGGGAAAGATATTCTTTCTGGAATCGATCGATTGATTAAAGATGGTATTGCTGATCCATGCCGATTAGCAGTCGGCGGATATAGTTTTGGTGGTTTTCTAACAAATTGGTTAATTACGCAGACTAGACGATTTAATGCTGCTTTATCAGGTGCTGGCGCTGTTGATTATGCTTCAGCATGGGGTATGATGGATCTACCTGTAGCACTTAGCTACTTGTTTGGAGGGTTTCCATGGGAAATACCAAATATCTATCAAATCGAAGCACCTATTTATCAACTAGATAGAATACGCACACCAACACACATCATCACTGGTGAAAATGATGATCGAGTACCTACATCACAAAGTTATATGTTAGAACGAGGACTTCATTTTCTTGATGTGCCAGTTAAATTAATTACTTTTCCAAAGGAAGGGCACTCCATCAATAGTAATCCATGGCATGGGAAAATAAAAGTTCGAGAAGAACTGAAATGGTTAAAAAAGTATGGTAATCAACCACTAAAAAATAATGAATTATCTAGTAATAGTGAAAAACTGAAATTCACTGATACTCTGCACTCATGTTTTTTGATGTTCTCGATTCTCACAATAAAGAACACGTAAAGTTAATCGTTTTACATTGTAGGTCAATTTAGGCCCATAAATAATTCAATCACATTCTGCTAAGATTATGTTGTAGGATCATCAATAGCCACGTGGGGCTAAAGTGTGTTTAACTCAAAAGTATTCTTCAGCTTCGTGATGGTCATTGACAATAAAGAAAGTTACAAATTGATAATCATTTAATTGTCTTTTTCGGTTGAGCGTCCCATTTTTCGTTTCCGTTGTTGCTATTGACTTGTTAGATTTTATTTTGGTTTGTGCCTTCTGTTTGTCTAAACAGAAATCACATACCTCTTTATCGAAAAATACATCTGAAGCTGTTGAATGACTTGTAATTTTTAAAAAATTCCATTGTTTTGAAGATGATCAATATACAGTAAGACAGGGTTCAGAATTTATCTTGTGATGAAAATAAAGAAATGTTTGAAATGAAGCCTCGTACGTGGCTTGTTTTCTAAAACATTCATATATAGATGCATTGATAACCAAAACACTTCTGAGTGTAGAGTTGAGGTTTTTTGACTTTCACTAGTGAAATAGAATTATTAACTAATGATCTTTAATTAACGTGAGCCCACTGGTGTAAAGTTTATTTAAACTATGAATCATTAAACATTGACTGCTAATTATTTTCCTTTGAAAAATCCACCTGGTAAAAGAATTTAAAAGATCCGATTTTTCAGATGACGTGACAGTATATTCTTGAAAACCTCATCACACATATGTTGGATACACAAATTCAATATCATTTTCTATTTTAAACAATCAAAACTACAGATTTCTATATTGCTCCTATCAAAAATTAGTTGAAAATAATCACTCTTTGTTTTATCTTCAAAGGGACAGAGGATCCATGATTCATAAATCCTCTAAAAACCAAAGATAGTTGAGAAACATCTATGCATGGATCTGATGAATAAAGTTCAAGATTCCATTGCTGGTGGTCTTATTTCACAAAATATCTTTTATAGAAAATAAAAAGATAATACGATAGACCTATGAGGGATGTCATTGTAGAGAAAAATACAATATTACAGATAATTGTATTTATATAAACAAATATACATATTTAGTGTTTCTATCATGTTCCGTGGATTTATTGTTGTTTTTTTAATTCTCAATTAGAAAGATTCAGTTGGTCTTTTGAACATTCAAGGTGTTCAGTTCGGATAAAACGATCAGTACGCGCGCTCGTAAAACGATGGTGCTAATTGTGGATCATTTAAGGATTACCACATACTAATTTTAAACAGTAAAATGCGATAAACTGAAGATGATCAAAAAAAAAAGTCGACGTAAAAAATAATCCAACGTCTGCCGTAAATGTTTCGCATTTGATTCATACTTTTTTTAATGGTGTCAAACGTGGAGAAGGCCAATTTTTGGCATACAACAGGCCTCATCCATTGTTAATATGGAGACAGTACAAAGGAAAACCAGTTTTTTAACGAAATTCATTGATTTAAATCAGGAAAATCAACAAAAAAATCAAAAAAATCATCAAAAATATCGAGAAAATCCCGGAAATCGGATTTAAACTGTCCCTCTCTAGATTGATTTTTCGAACAACAAGGATACCAAATTTAATCATTTCAATCGAGTCATTGATTTTTTTTATTTGAAATTGATTTAAAATCAAATAAATCAGTTGTTTCCCACTTGGGATGCCCGTATGGGAAATTTGTCAGAATATGAAAAATTGACTTGCAATGGAATCTTTACCCTCTTGAAACAAACTTAAATGAACCATACATAATTTTTATCGATTTTTAATTAGCGGGTTTTTTCTATTGATCTGTTTTACACAAAGACTTGTAGATAATTCATAAACGTCTCACCGATATATATATTAGAATCATATTTCCCGAAAATTTTTGATCGTTTCTTTGCTCTTACCTGAAGAAAGAATTACTGATGTAATTAGGACATTCCTGGTTTCTATTTTTAACTGAAACAAAACAACTAAGTACAGTTCTGAAGTTTTCTTCAAATGAAACTATATTTCGAATTATTCGTTCTCCTTTCGTATTTGTGCTAGGCCCAGAAAAATTTTGAAAACTTTGTTTTGTCCTGTTCGTTTAGTATTCTGTTGCCATTTTCTGTCTATTATCATTCATTCATGGCGAATAATCAAATACATGAATACAAAAACAAATTATATTTATTGTGTCTCTTTATTTTTGTTCTTTTCTTCAAAGAAAAACGCAGATCAGAATTCGATTACAAAAACCATAGCTGAAAATAACAAGAAAATAACTAGGCTCTGAGAGCTCTAAGTAGCTGATCCGAAGAACGACTAGGCTGTATACACTCTAAAAAAAAATAAGTACTTTCCTGAACCCCCTAAAAAGGTTCGGTACATTTAAAATAGCATCCAAATGACCCGAAATACTTATAAAACGATTTTTCAGTTCTACGAAACCTTTTTTTAAGTTTCGAAGAGCAAAAACCGTTTCGAAAGAAAATGCGAAATCTTTTGAGTTTCTTCTTAACCTTCAGTGGTTTTGCAGTTTTTTCGACGAAACTTAAAAAAAGGTTTCGTAGAAGAGGGTTCGGCCCGCGGGCACATGGGAAGAACCTTTAAAGGTTTCGTATAACTGAAAAATCCTTTTATAAGCATTTCGGGTCATTTGGATGCTATTTTAAATCTAGCGAACTTTTTTATGGGGTTCATGAAAGTACTTATTTTTTTAGAGTGTGCGAAACAGTATATGTACAGCAGTGCATATTTGAACATACTGCCCGTAAACGACTATTGTTAGTTAACCAAAGCGGCAGTATACTTCGACGTAAAGGGCGGTAACTATATCGTAAAGCCTAATCTTTTACAGTCATTAACGAATCCATAATGTTGTCTATTTTGATTGTCCTGAGGTTCTTTTACAGATTCATTTTCTGTTTAAGACGATTGTATTCTTCAGCTGGAGTAAATGATTGCTTTTAAGTATCCTCTATTTCGGCTGTTAGCATACTATTTGACAATGATTTAGTTAGCAATATTAGTTGGAGTCTTTGATCAGATTGAACTTATTATTAATATGATTATAATACCGATTCTTGTAGTTGTTGTTGCAAAGTAGTATTATCATTACGCAATATGGTCTTTCGCTCAATTAATCCTCTGATAGAACCTTGCGCGTCTGGATGTTTGTGTAGAACAAACACATTTGTATTCAAATTTCCATGAAGAGAAACTTTCATGTGGTGATTCAGGAAGATTTATTATCGTAACTGTGACGAATCATCATGGTTTAATTCATACATAACATGTCAAAAATGTCTCCTGTTGTGTCTCTCTTCTTGTATGATCTAGGGAAAGTAGAAAAATAAATAAATGCCAACCAATACTTTTTAAAATTATGTACTATACTATGTTCGAATTACCATTTTATACTGAGTTATTTAATGTGCCAATATTGATATCAATTATTCAAATGCATACATAAAAATATGACTTAACCCTTCCCCGCCCTATCTTTTAAATTTCTATTTTAAGATAGTCACTGTTAAGAAAGGATAACAACGAAATAATAGCCCCCGTAGCACAGCAACAACATACGTTAGTCAACTAGATGCATTACCCTTGGAACACGATACTAAGAACACTCTAGTGAATATTAGGAGGAATAGCTTGGACAGTGACGTTTTTTGTCAATAATTTCGTTACTTGTAGTATTTTTTATAGCTCTACATAGTCAAGTTGCCAGTTAGTATTATTTACAGATACAAGTGTTTTATTATTGTTAGAGTAGAGAAACACGATTCCACCCTCCAGTTTTGGGTGTATACTATCCAGAAACGAAGATAGAATCGTACTCGTATTCGTGCGAACGAGACATTTATAATATCACTGAAATTTTCTAAACTGACTGCTGTAACAGAAGATATAGATTCTTCTACTTTGTGCCACCATAAAAGGATCCTAGGAGATACTATATTTTGTCACTTTTTCTGAACACTTCTACATTTTTAGTTTAAAAACCTTTTGAAAGAACCATAAAGAATGTTAAAAGTGTAGGAATAAAACGTGGCTTGAATCATTCAAGATTTTCAGGGCAAATTTTTCAAAGCTAAGGATATTTGAGTATAAACTCGCTAATTATTAGAACTTTCTACTTTTCCAGAGCGTAATAAGCACAGATCACCCTTTTTATTACTTCCATCACATTTTTGCTTCACAAGGTTTTCTGTTAGGGTAGATGTTCAGATATCAAAAAGGCAGTCTAAAAACTTCTAACAAGAGGATGTGAGTGGAATTCATGTCAAAACGCTTGCTTATTTATTCTGAGGATACATTGAGATAGAGGATTCCCTAAAACAGACGAAAATGTCCTCTTCTAAGAAACCGTGAAATACTACCAGAGTGTTATTTAGAAATTTTCACATCTAAAAAAACAACTGTGAATACGATGCAAAATTATTAACTCCGATAAAAAAGTGACTAGTCTTGCTCAAAAACTTGAAAAAGCTTGAAATTTTGACGAAGGCCAGCTCATTTACCTCCATCACTAGTCTATCAAGGTCACATTCATAGCTCGATCAATTGAGCGTGAACATTTCCGAATCAAAGTCTTGAGAGTTATTGAATGAAACAAATCTCAGTTTTGTAAGAAAAGTTTTAGTTTTTGGTAATACATGCGTAATTTATGCTACATAGGGTACCTCAAAATCTTTTTCGGGTGTAACGAAGAGAAAAATTCCTTATTGAAGCTTCATTTAATTTTAGTTTAAAAAACTGATCTGTATTGTACATGACTGATTGTGGAGTTAAAGGAATGAAACAAAAACCTTTTCTACGCATTAATAGACGATAAAGTTTATTATAGAGATATGATTTTTGATTTTTCGTATTAGGAGCTGTCGTGAATTCTTGTTCTTTATCTACAAACGGTGACTTCAGCGAACCACATGGGGTTGGGGGAAGAATGATAGAGAAAATTGTTTATAAAGTAAGAAAAAATCGATAAAACCGTTAAAAACCTCTATGATTATTTTTTTAGCCTCAATATCCACAGAGAACATGTTTTTTATTTGAAATGACTGATTTTATGATCACGGATTCAAACTAAAGCTATGCTATCTTCTGAATTTCGGATATAAACTGAAATATTACCTTTGTTTTATTTTTAAAAAAAATTCACCATTAAATAGTATCATAATCATAGGACCGATCGAACTCGGAATAAACATTTTGCACAGTTCCACTTATTTTCTCTACAAAGTTAAGAATATTGGATTACATACGAAAATGTGAAAGAGCGGAAGTGCTTACGTTGGTGCGAGTGGCTCATGAGCTTAAGTAGTACGACCCTAGTGTGCATTATTGAAAGTCAAGCAGTATTTATGACGTTTTCCAATAAAGGGAAATTCTTTCGAAATTCATTGATACTTCTTAAAATCTTAAATGAAATATGGAATGGATGTTTCGGAAAAGCAAACTTATGTAGGCTCTTCTCAATTTTTCGTAGTCACAGTTGCTTATATTATAGATGAATAATATTTATGTGTTGTATTTGATTCTCGGGGTGGTCGTTGATCAGCCATAAAAAACGAACCAGTTGACAATCAAGAAAATATTATATTGTATTCCCTATAGATCTTCCACTGAAGAAGAGATCAGTACTAGAATTTTCCTTAACGATGATCTTACTTAAATTTGAATTTGTTGATAATGGATTAATGAACGTTCGAAAATGACTGCATGTATCCACTATGATCAACAGCATTGCTTTTACGCAGATGAACATGGATGAAAGTATGAAAAAATTTGATGTGAATATAATTAATATTTTTCAAAGGTTTTTTCGATATTACAGAAGTTTTTCGTAAAAAACTATAGATGTCGCTGTCACACATTCTTCACAAAGAAAAAGATTTTTGCATATGAAAGTTCAAAACGCAATCAAATTTGTCTGGATCGGTTAAGAGTTAGGTTCCTTGAATACTCTCACATGTGAGATTAGAGCATGATTAATTTTGCAAATGCCAAACATTTTATTCTATTTGAATAATAATTTCCGATATCCCCATGGTCAATACTCACATTTTCAAAAGACATGAATGATATGTATGTGTACAGAAAATACTTTATAGCACTACTTTCAACTATGAGAAGGTACAACTCTAGAAGTGCCGAATGTGAAGTTTCAGGAAAGCTAATTCATTTCTTCATTAATAATTGATTACTAATAGCATGATTTATTATTTAATACATTCTAATTTAACTGGATTCGCGTCACATTGAATTTTTTCCATTATTCAGCTTTGTTTTGCATCTGTAGAACAAGTCTTGTCAAAGCAATTTAGACTCTGGTCATTCGTTTCATAAGAGAACTCGCTTATTATACTTATTCGGTAAGCACTTAGATCCAGACCCAAGGGGGAAGTGCAGGTTTGAAACCCCCAGCATCACAGCATCAATTCAGCATCATTTCGGCATCATGGCATCATATCAGCATCTCTTCTGCATGTTCAGTATTTTCTTAACAATTCAGTGTAGAATTAAGTCAGTACGTGCTGATATTACCTTGGCAATACATAAGCACCAAATTCTACCTTAAATTGCTGAGAAAAAGCTGAAGATGCCGAAGAGCTACTCATATGATGCTGTGATGCTCATAGTGAAAGAAGATCAAGATGCTGAAATGATGCCAAAGATGTTGAGATGATGCCATGATGTCGACATTATGCTGAATTGATGCTATGGTGCTAGGGGTTTCAAACCTGTACTTTCCCCCTTGCCCAGACCTCACCTATCGTCTACATTCACTTCTACACTTCAATATTAGTGAAAGTGAATATTCATGATGCTTAAAATATGATCATTTGATTCTGAGAATAAAATTATGACTACACGCTCGAAGTCGTTATGTAATTATTCGAAAAGGTTTTAAAATGAACTACTAGGTGGATCGTTCCAGCCACCGGATACTGCAGAAACTGACCGATACTTCTAGACCTGGGTAAGAAACAGTATATACAGGAGCTGGGTTGTATTTCAGAGATCCGCGAATCAATCGAAAAAACGACTCGTCACCGCCTCGTCATGCTGGCGAGTTGCTGATTGCTGCCTCGCCTCGCCTCACCTCGCCTATATTTTATAATAAAATAGTTATTTTTAGGTAGTTTTTCAACCACCCATAGCAATCACTATCTTTTTATTTTATACAATCAAATAAAGAACATTTTATACATTTAAATAAGTTAAAAGAACAAGCATATTAATGATAATCAAATAAATAAAGATCGTTCATTTTTTTACTGAGCGTATAAACTAGGGATGCACCGGTGAGAAAACGGTGAAGCCGGTAAGAATACGAAAAACCTACAGTGAAGGCCGGTGCATTAGCATGGCTGGATTGTGTTAACAGAGAGTTGTCTGAATCATATAAGAAACCGGTGTTCACCGTAGGTTCTTCATCAGCTTACCGGCTTTCACCGGTCTTAACGATATGCTTGAAAGTGCATCCCTAGTATAAACAATGCTCTGAGAACTACGTCGGTGCAATATAGGTGGACTAGACTGTATAATTAAATATACGTTTCCCAGGTCGATCAAAACGATCCGTAAACGGTCGTAAACGATACCATTTCGGTGAAATACGATGGTCGTGGCGGATAATCGTTTACGAATGATCGTATACGAGATTTTCACGGGGAAATACGACAGAAATTAGGGTGGTCGTTTAAGGACCATTGCAAACGATAGCGTTACGACCATCGCAAACCGTCCGTATTTCAATCGTATTTTCCGTATGGTACCAGACCATATGAGAAAATATTTTAGTAGGGCAATAATGTTTTTTCTTAGTTCTCGTTCGAACTGTAACTATTGTTGCGTTTTATATTTTTATTCCGCTCTCCTTCGCTTGAATCACAGCGCCATCTCTCCTACTCTGTAATATGCGCATAAATTACACCAATCACTGTATATATGTGATAACAGTTAGAAATGCTTTCTTCTCTTCATATGTACATCTTTTTCGTTCGGATTAGATGAGAGCATGAATTCTAGTAATGGTAACTAGAAGTTATTTATATCATTTAGTTTTAAATTTATTCTTTTACTTAAATTTATTTTTATCAAATTTTAGATTTTATTATATTTCGATTTTTATTTAATTTTTAATTTATATCTAATTTTAGATTTATTTTTATTTCGATTCTTAATTAACTTTTTAATTTTTATCTAATTTTAGATTTAACTTTTATTTTCATTCTAATTTTTATTTGATTTTTGCAAACTTTTTATTGATTTAATTTTTTTAACCTATCATTTATTTCATTTTCATTGAAAGCTATTTTTTTATTGTAATTTCTTTTATTATTATTTTGTTAAATAAATTTAATTTTGATCTTAATAAAATTTTATCCGTTGTAAAAAACGTGGAGTCAGGTCTGAAAAAAACTGCAGGAAAGCAGCTCATTTACTGCCGTGCACAATAAAGAATACTATCCGTAAACGGCCACTGTAATTCTTCGTTAACGGGCGTTTACATCCCCGTATACGGTACGGAAAAATACGTCCGTATTACTGCCCCTGTTAAAACGGGGTAATACGGCGCCGTAACGAGCCGTATTTTCATCGTAAACAGCCGTAGTTACACCGTATCCTTGTCGTTTACGACCGTAAACGACGCCGTAACGGTATTCGTTTTCATTGACCTGGGTTATCCAGAGTGTGCTAAAGTTCATCTAGAAAAAAGAAAACTGCATAGGTGCACAGGATTATGATCGAATAAACTAATTTTTTTTCTAACGGTAGAGATACTTCAATGTTTGTATTGATCAGTAAAAGGTTCGATAACATCAATTAGACTTATTATCACTAATTTAAAAGATAAAAATTCACATTTCTTTGCGAAAGATAAACTATAAATTTGGGGTTTCTATAATCGGATGCAAATTCCCGTGTTCTTAGATTTTCAAAAGTATGTAATACTTTATTTGAATCCTTGAGTTTTCTCAATTTTATCTAACTTCACAAAATCCTCTCAAATTCGTTTACACTGAAAAGATCTGAAAAGACCAGTGACTTTAGTTGAAGTTTGATAAAGTACTCCTTTGGACAGTGAACAAAATAGCAACACTTCTCGAGAACTTACTGCCCAGGCAAACAAAAAATAGGAAGGACGCCCAACATGACTAGTCTCAAGCGTCAACACTACTTGCCAGGTCTCGTCTGGAACATCTAGCTTACCCATCAGGACGGGTTGCTTGTAGGCACAATGTCTTGCAACTACGTCTCGACTAGTCGAAAAATTCGTAATACCCGTCAAGTCCAGTCCGTTTAGTCTGATTGCTGAACTCTGACTAGTCTGCATTTGAGAAAAGGTTAAATGGGGGGTGAAGAAACGTGGATTTGAACATTCTACCCGACAGTATATGATACCTGATGGATATTCATATGGCAAATCAGATGCTAGCCAAGGACTAGCGTCGATGTTGGTTGTCTAAAAAACAGCCTCACGGTGGTTAATCTGACATATTATTAAAACTAGTTGAAAAAAGTCTTAATTAGCCCAAAATGCTTTCTAATAATTATGCTGGCTAATTGGAGCTGTTGTGTATGATTTTCATTACTAATGCGTTTCAGAGAAAGTGCTGAATTATTTAGTTTAAAATAGCCTGTAATTTGAAAAAGATCCGTTTCTCTTGGTTTAATTGTCAGAAGTTCTCATTTCGACTACTATCAATCGAATTAGACTAAAGAGCGGGTAACATACGGAAGTTTTTTAGTATCTTTATACTTGTTTAGTATGATTAATGCATAATCAAGAGCATTCAGGATATGAAGTAGGTGCTGGAATAGTAATCATACCGTTATAGGTTTCAAGTAAGGGTCAACACTCATAATTATTGAGAAGATAAATTAAAATTTATGGTGTAAAAATATGCCGTCCCTTGATATTGAGATCTTTTCAAGTCCACTGTGTGAAATCATGTAGTTTAATAGGAATTAGTTTTTTCTCTTTATGACTGACGGTTAAACTTGGCCTTTCACATCATGGCCATGAAAATTAGCAACAATTATACAATCGAATTTGCGCATGCATGCAAACTTTTATCAGAATTTGTTTTTACTATAACTAAAATCAGTCTACGAATAGAACCGAATTTGCATTTGTTTATACTAAAAATACTTGAGAACATTAGAGCGAAAGAAAAGAATGGGATTAAATTACGGAATACAATATTTTGTTCTAAACGATGTTTATCAATCTTTATCATTGACAATAAATTAATATGCATAAAATAAAGTCAAAAAATAAATTTAGAAAACTTGAAATGTTTTGTATCAAATACTAATGTACCTTAAACTGAATTCTTGGTAACATAGATTTTTATAATGATAAATTGTACCAAAGAAATTCAATTTATCTTTAAATTTCGATTGCGGAAATTGAAATCAAAAATAAACTAAGACTTTTATTGGAAAAAATTATATCTATTAATTTAAAGCTATCTTTAATTTATTTTTCAATTTAACAACAAAGAGATATTTTTAATGCAAATCGATTACATGCACTTTTTATAGCAACCGAGAAAAAAGTTGCACTTAACCCATCGAAATAAAATTTAAAATTATTTTATTTGGTCTTAGTAATTCTCATTCTGTGAAAGTAATTTTTATTTATATTAACAATTGCAACTATGAGTAAAATTCTATTAAATAGCATCTTTCGATGACTACTGATATGTAGGAATTTTCAATTCTATCATATAGTTCAATCGGCTAAACTATATGGGTAAGTGATACATTGAACGCATGTTCGAATCTAATATTCAGCAGTATATTCCTATCATTTAGACTAGTCCGGACTCAACTAGTACATAAAGCTACCACTGATGACATACGAAACAGTGTATGCTCTGATTTTTTCAGTTCAGCACGTTTTTGGACGGGCGACAAGACAGTACAACATGTCTAATCTGTTTTGAGAAAAAGATCAGTCATATTCAACAGAAGGACGTCCATCTGTCATGTGCTCATGACGTGAGATGTAGACTCTAATGATTGCAGACTAGTCATATTCCAGTCGGTTTTGAGAAAAAGACGAGACAGGTCGCTCCGTCATGACTAGAAATTCGACTAGACTTTTTACCCGTCTTTTGCTTGCCTGGGTGACAAATCATATTTTTAGAGGTCTTATTTGCTGATCATTTTGGTTAACAGATGTTCCATGTTCATCAAGAAAAGGTGTTCCCCGAGTCAAAATACTGGAGAACAGCAAATAGTGTTGGTCAAAGCAAACGACATTTTCTAGTACTATGACTCAGATACCGTTAGCTCTTGATGAAAATAGAACAATTTTTTAACCAAAATGATCAGTATAACAATCTCTAAAAAATGGAATTTGCGAATAAATTTTGGGATACATCGTTATTTTTTGTGGTTGACGACTGATAGAAGTGTGTTGGGAAAGGTCAAACTCCGTGTTCAAGTAGATGATACTATAGCTTTCAAGTGTGTTAATAAGCTGCTACCAGTTGAATAGAAGCTTGGAAGTATCCTCTACCATATCACGAAAAATATCACATATTTTGTTCATCACTCTGTAGAGATATACAGTTTTCTTTTTTAAGCTGATTGCTGAGACACCCTGCACACTAAGTTATTGTCCTGATTTGATAAACTTCACTACAAATGAAAACGCTTAGAAAGAGCTGCATAAAATAGAAAGATATCCTTAGAATGTTATTTTCCATTTATTCATTAAAAATAACATTCTAAGTATAGGCGAGTCGACTCGGTGATTTACAAAGTCAACTCGTGCTCGCCGCGGTGCAGAAAATGGCGACTCTGCTCGGCTCGCACCGCCACGAGGCGAGTAAACTCGGCGATTTTCGGATCTCTGTTGTATTTACTGTGATTGTTGTGAATGACTATTCTGGATATCAATTCAATTACTTTCTGGATTTCGTTTTTGAGAGAAGTACATTATAAAGAAGTACGTAAGTGTTCTATTCGAATACGACCAACATTCAAGTCAATGAAAAGCGATTGAATCATGAATCATGAAAGAATTAAAATATCAAATGAGCAAGTATGACGAGAAAGACATCTACAGTGTTTTACATACAAAAAAAATTTCTACTTTGATTCTCACCATTAGTAGAAGAGGTTACGGTATTTGTAATATTGTTAGGCGCACACTATAATTGAGTTCGAGAACATATTGGATATCCTATAAATCAAATCGAATCAATTTTGAAGTAATTATCTCAAGGTCATATAGAAAAAAAAACAATCAGATGGGTTTGAATTTTGAATAGAAATCATTGACTGCCATGTTTTTACTTAGAAGCGAATTGCTCGAACTTCACAATGATGTGTGGCTTCTCCGAAGTTACTGCGAGTACAGACGAACAGAATCAGAAGACTGCAGAATCGCTTGAAAAGTGTCAATGGAAATAAGTTTTCTCTATAAAGTTGGAATATTTCTATTAGCTTTTTAATTATGCAATGTTATAATGTCACGAAAATTGGTATAACTGCAATTGTGAGTACTCACTTCATCGACGAATGAATTTCATGATGTGTAAAAGTACTTAAGAAGCTTGAGTTAGAATAATTATGCCTTTTATGAAAGTTAATGTGTTTAAATATGTCAAGAAGAAAATGATCATTCTAACTGCGGACATTATTCTGTTTCATTGCGTTTGCTAAGAGCATTTACACACACAGTAAGAAAACCAAAATAGATGTTGAAACGCAAAGAAGAAGATTTATACGTATAAATCTTCAAGTTTCTATTCTAACTAAGAACTGTATAGTATCTTTTTAATTGAAGTAGAAGTTCGAAGTTGATGAAACGCTTCGAACATTTTTATCATAATTTGTACATCACGTAAGGTATGTCTTAGTCAACATTTTATTCGGTACGTTATAAATAGACTAAAGAGAAAATTACGCAGATGCAAAAAATGCATGTCAAATAAAAAATTTACCTTCAAAATCAAAAAACGATTTATTCCACTTATCATTTAATGTATTTGCTTTTTTACGGCTACTGCGCTTAAGTGGCTGTTTCATGTTTATTAATTGCAGAACAAAAAAGCAAATCTCTATTTGACAATGAAGAAAAAGAAAAATGTAAATGATTTGGTATGCTACATGGTTTCATTTTCTTTTCGATTAACTATAATCATTCATTTTTCATTTCGAAAGTCACCGTAGATGCTGAAAACAGGATATTCATACAAACCATCGATTACACAACACGATGCCAAACAACATTTACATGATGTTCGCTATGAGCGTCAAAATCGATTAGCATCAATAATTAATGAATGTCATCAACTTCGTATTTTACATAAACAGATTTTCGATAATCAATTAAATGTAAATTCAAAGGAGAAAATTATCCTACCAAAGCCGTTAAAAAGGGAATCTATATTTATTTATAATCAACACGTTGACTCGAATAATGAATTTCCTATTGTAAAAGAATCATCGGAATATTTCTGCGAATCTTCATATTCTTTCTTAGACAATACAATATCAAAGTAAAGAAAAAACTTTGTTTAATTTCGAATTGAAAAGAAAAATTCTTGTCATATTTATAGTAAACGATTATTATCCCCAATTACTAGAAAAAAGAATCAACAACAATGCGAAAGTGTTTCATCGGTGGCAACTCTAGATAAAAAAACAAATAAAGTTTTTGAAAGATGGCCTGATCTATTACATATCAGTCAAATCATTGAATATCCTATGAATAATTTGCCTCCAATTTTAACTTCAAATCAACCGAAGAATACAGTCAATAAAAAAAATCTGAATAAGTCGACTCGATTTTTTGATGCCATCAAACAAATTCAAAATCGCTCGTCGATTCAACGACAATTATTACAAAAGAAATCCAACGATGAATCAACCACTCATGAAAAAACAGTTACTAATGATTCAATCAAAGACGTAGAACTGAAACTCCCCGCCATAGTTTGTCCATCATCGGTGTATTATTCGAGAAGAATTCTAACACGGCAATGGTTATGTAAAACTTACTTTTCAACGGGCACTGTTCCTCTCATATGAATTTTTATTTACAAAAGAAAAAATTGTGTATATACATATTATTATGCACATAGAAATTGTCATTTTAAATTAACATAAATACAAGTTTTCGTGGTGTGATAGGTTTTGATGTAGATGAACGTTGTTCATAATGACACAGATGTGCGGAATCCTATTTCAAAAGAATCATAAATATACTTTGAAAGCAACATAACTGACCTGCCAGAATAGATGTTTACATGATTGACATTGATGTATCATTTCTGCATAAACATCTCGAAGACCGTAGTGCTTTTTTAATTTAAAGTAAATCTTTTTCCAATCAATATTATCCATATCTTTATCTTTGTGTTGTCGTCGAATTATACCAAGAATTTTTTCTCCTAATTCTATGTTATTACTATTCTGTGTTTCGTCACCAAAATGATACAGACATAGTTGACGCCAGAGAAGTAATTCTTGAGTTACTCGATAGAAATTTGAATTAATCATACCAACATGAACTATGTCTTGACCATTGTCTAATCGTTGTATGATTTCAAGTTGCATTTCAATAGGAAGACAATCAAATTTCGATTTACCATTTTCTTCATCTGTTTTAATTTTATTAATTCGTACTTGTTTGATTGTCTCTTTCATATGTGCTAACATTTCGATATGTTGACGCCATAGAGCAGCTGAACCAATATAATAAAAAAATGGATATGCGCTATGGATTGAATTATGAAATTGTGTTACAATTCGTTGCATTAAAGGAATATTATCACCAGTTTTAAGAGCTATGATAATACAACATCAAGTAAAATCCATAGGAGACACATACATACCTGTATCAATCATTCGCTCGATTACTTGAAATAAAGAACGTTGAGCATTACCACTTAATTCACTTAATTTTTCTTTAAATAAAATTTGTACAACCTTGAAATATACATATATGATTAGGTAATCAATTACGATAAGTATTATTCTTACTTTTGCGACATAATTAAAACGTCGCATATTACTAACTGAGTTAGCAATATCAAGTGCATTGAATATATCGGACAAACTTGAGTTTATATTCATTAACTTAATTAACAAAGTCACAATAGATACGAAAAGAAAACAACGACAATGACAACAACGAACTTACAGAATTTGATGATGAAATTGGTTTGATCGATTGCCATGAACCAATATCAGTTTTAATCCATTGTTCTCCATATGAGCGCCAATCTCGTCCAATGAATGGCATTGTAGTACTAAAGAAAATTCTAATTGAGCTGATTTTTTAAATTAAAGTTAAGCGAAATAGGCCGTACAACGTTGTTGTGGCGTGTTCTAAATATTTTCATATAATAAATGCAGATCTAAATCCATCGACTTATATAAGAACTCAGAAAAAAAAAACGGAAGACGAATAATTAAAGAGAACAAGGACAGTGTCTCTTCTCACGAGATTGACTCGTGCTGTCTTTCATATGACTGACGCCATTCGCGTACGTACAGAACAGACAAGAAGTTTAGGAAGAGCATAGACATCGGAAGGAGTTTTCATCATATATCACCATCTGATTGTTTTTCTTGTCAAAAACGATGTCACATGCATTGAGTATGCTAGCATATGACACATTAACTTAGTTCGCAATTTCATTAATAAGGATTCAATGATTAGTAATAGGCATTGTGTAACTTTATTCAAGAATATTCTCTCTGATTCGTATAGCAATCTAAACAAAAGCTATGATAAAAGAATGTTTAATACGTGATACTACAATGTATCGAGGCAATAACAATCGCGTGATATAAATGTTAACGAAGGAACTAAAGTACCATGAATGTATTAAAATGACTGTAGATCAATGATATGAAAATGAACTCCAACATTCTGAAAGCAATGTTATCTAATCATGAAACGAGACATGTCGTGATATTGGATCGTATAGTTGAAAAAAAAATTCAATTACAGATTGTAAATTTCATACACTATATGGTTATCAGATTTTCTACTGCTTAAATTCTATATTATTTTATGGAAATATTCATTTAATAAAACAACAATGTGACCGAGTAACCTCTAACGAATAACTTTACTTTGAACATCATGTTTCAATCATGAAATGTATTTGATTAAAAAAATACGTGAAAAATTACACAATCGATAACGGAAACTTTGTCTTAATTGTGCATTTCTTCATTGTGTCGAAAAAAGAAAAATTTTCCGCTACCACTTCCGGATAGCATTAAAGATTGATTGCACACAATTTTCCTTTTGCGTAAACAAAAGGCATACAACCGAAATAAATGTTGCTATGTAGGGTGTTGAGCTTTTCACGTAGCATCTTTTGATCTATTCTAGTTGTTTTTCAATAAAACGTACTTACTAGTTAAAATACAATATAGAAAGTGCAGTAATTCACTATTAGTCTCCAGACATCGGCTATAAGTCAAACAACTTCTAGTCCTCGGCCATGTAGAATTTTAAACGGAATCTGTTAACAATATATATAAAGTTTTATTGATAAGAGTCGACTCTGCTTATTTTAATGGAATCAATCTAAAAATTGATGCCAGATGAGAATTCAAAATTTTTTTCTACATGTACTGTACAGTTTACTAAGTTTTTATGTTAAAAATATGAGAGTAAACTAGACATTCGATTAGGAATTCATTTTTAATGAATAGCTTTTCGGATCCCACTGAATTACCTCTGCTTCTTAACTAGTAGCATCGATTGATTGTGCACTGACCAGAGATTAGCAGTTCTGAATAGATGTTCTTGTAACAATTTTTGTTGGTTCTACATCAAGTAATACATAATTGCAATCGATATTATTCTTGATGAAAGTCGTTCAGATTTTATATTTATTCTGTGGAATTGTTCAATATTGTACACGACGTCTTTAATAATAGTGAATATTCTGATTTATCTTAAATTTGAATTAAAGGTTAACCCAACTATTGCGAAGAATCGTCATCGTGCTATGCATATCTTCTCGAAGACTTCTCTCGAAATTCGTGATTTCAATCTTAGAAGTCTAAGTAGAATGATAAGTAAAAACAAAATGGTCGTTTCGGTACCTGCTCGTTAATATAAGATTGTATCGATGGGTGTAGTGGTCAATTAATCACCATATTGTTAGTGAAAAACTTTATTTATGCTTAGTAAGAGTAAGTTAATGATGAGTATCATTTGATTTGATTCTTTTTGTCATTTGCTTACATCTGTGACTATCAAGTTTTACTATTTCATGTTTTCAAGAATTGTTGCAACTTCAGAATTACTCTTGTTTCTTAGTTTTGTCAAAGTATAATAATATTATATTCTATCATCCATTCTGTTACATGTCCATTCATGTACAAAAATTTTCTCCCATCGATTTTTGTTAACAAGGAAACAAATTTCGTGTTTTCGACTTCTATGAATTAGATTGCAAAAGAATTACATTAACGATATCAATCAATAGAGTGATGGTCGTTTCAATCTAATGAAATCAAAATGAATGATACTAGGAAAATATGAACTGAAAGAATTTGAACAGTACATGCAATATGATCATACTATTTAGAGTAACGGACAGTAAAAAAAATTAGATTAGTCACTTTCTATGTCATGTATTGTAAAATTACTACTACTATTGCTAAGAGAGGCTTGGATTGAAAATGTATCTGAAAATCAGAATAGATTCTTTTTACAGTACAAGGATGTTAGATAATTCAGTAGTAACATACTAAAAACTTTAAAAAACTTTCCAAACGAGAAAATATAAAAGTATGAGTATTTATTAAAAATTGTATTAGCATTTCACTTCATAATTGCATATGCTTGATATTTTTTCATATCTTGAATGTACATAGAGCATGGACTTCAGAAAGTTCCAGTAAAATGTTTTTTAAATTACACAAGTTAGCCACATAAATGGCTGCTATGACAAGTTTCATCGATATCTTATTTTAATTTATGATGGATTATTTGTCATATCACCGTATTGAAAAATGATTAGTCTCATCATCATTTTGCGATGGTCATTATATAGAATTACGATCGATTATATTGTTATAATGCATTGAAAAGAAAATATGATTACCGAACATGATCAAGCTTCTACTGATGAGTGTAGTAAAAATACTAGCTAACAGAACAAATAATCGAACAGTACTTGGCATAAAAAAACTACAGGTTTGTTTACAAAGCTTCGATTTCTTTTTCACACTAGCTAATGGGAAACGAAATATCATTGATACACACAGATCTATCAAGAGTTGTACTAGCAACTGTTTCTATTGACATTATACATATATTTTGAAATGTCTTTTAGTATCATCAAATGCAAATTATTTTATTGAATTAATTGTAAATATCTAATAAAAAAAGAAGAAAGAAAAGAAATAATAATAGAAATGCAGATTTAATACGGTATCACAGTTTTTTCTTTGAGTGACAACATTTGAGCTTAGTGTTTGCGTTTTCGAGATAATCTCGTTGTGTTTGATAATAAAGGTCTTTTCCTATATAATTTACGAGGTACATTATTAATCGTTCGATAGGTTCTATTGAGAAATTTTTCAAGTCCACTATGAAAAACTGCTGGTTGTTCATAATACGAACTATGCGAAGCATCTTTAATTAACAAGACTTTGCTTAAAGGTATTTGTTTAAGATTATCGACTGCTGATTGAAATTTAGTATCTTTTTCACCATGAACAATTAATGTTGGTACCTTCAATGTAAAGAATATGTATAAAATATTTTTTTTCTAAAATCTTACCGACTTACTCTTATAGTTTTATAATCAGAAATTTCATATTTTTCTGTTCCAACAGGAGCTATGTAAACAAAACCTCGAGCTGAATTCCCCTGTTTATTTAGTTGAAACATATAGGGCAAGCTGAATCGACCACTCAATGAATGGCTAATAATAACTAAATTTTTCAGATCCAGTCTTTCGATGAGATTTGTTAACCATCGAGCTGCTACTTTTTGTTGTTTTAGAAGAAATGAATTGTTACCATTAAATGGAAGGTCAATGGCGAATGCATGATAACCCCACGTACTTAATAACCGGAGTGTACCTAACATGCATTCGATAATGTTAATAATCATTTGAAATAGTATATAGTTATTTACCTGTTTCGTTCCATATTTCAGCACAAAATTTTGCACCATGAAGTAGAAGTACATGACGATTCCCCGTACCAGCTTCAAGAACAGTAATGTTTTCAAGCTAAATTAAAATGAGACTTTTTTTGTTTTGTTTCTATTACGAACATGAATAATAAGCAACAAATAATACCGTCTCATTATTCATGGATATCTTATACTTTCGAATTGCTACTTGAGGAAGGTCAATATTATTAGAATCTAATGTTTTCGTTCTATTTCTTGATCTATTCTTGGTTATAGTGATCATTTTGGTAGCAGCAATACGATTTGGCTTAGGAAATACATTGGCTTTCTTAGCTTCATCATAATCAGTTTGACGTCGACCATATGATACCAGATTGAGTGCAACAAGACCAAGGCCACAAATAAAAATACCAAAAACGATGAATTTGAAAGCAGATGATTGTCCTAACATTTTATTGTTTTTCTTAACAAAATCTTAAAAAGAAGCATTTAACAGTTGTAGATAAGTTAATGTGATACACAAATGAACGATTTTTATTAGTTTGCCACTAATATGTGATTAAAAACGAGAAACACAAATGAGAGAAAAGAAAAAAAATGGCAAAAGATGAAACATGCAATCTTATTGATTGTTGCTATAGTATCTAAACGATCGTTCTTCTTTTGTTCTATTTTTTTTTCGCTTATTTGCTTCTTGCCACTCTTCATGGCAGAGTCAATGTATTGTTCATAAAAGTATTTTATTTTAGAATACAAGGCAAGGTTCTTCAAATAGTATGAATGATAGTATACGTACTAGCGATCGATTACCTGCCTTTTTTTCCATTGAAACTCTTCAAGAAGTAGTACGTAATTGTAAACGTAATGAACAATTTATAAATGAACTGATACGTTTTACACGTTATGAACGTAAAAAAGCGGAACATTTTCTAAACGAAATTCATCGAACACATCAACAACATGATAAACTTCTTTCAACATTTTCAAATGATGATCAATATTCAAAATTGAAACAAAAGAAATCCATAGAATTTTTTATTTCTTTCGACGATAGCAAATCGAAAATCAACAATCCTCAAAAACAAAACAAATCTTCATCGCATAGAACAATATTGAAAGAACACGAAAATACAGCTATAACATCAATTCTTAATCAATCACAACATTCTGCTAGTAGCAATCATCAACGTCATCGGGTACGATTCAATATTCCCGAACATAAGAGTAAAATTCAAATCGATACCTCTATTCCGTCCAATCAACGTAAACAATCGACGACAATGAATGACAAACTATCCGAATTAGCGCGTCGTTGTCAAGAACTTCTCTCATGCTTACATATAAATCGTGACGAAGTAACATCCGTCGAAAATTTTAATTACCATCCAAAACGAATGTTTTCTCAAAATCCAAGTCTTTTTCATCAAGAATACGAAGATAATTTTCCTGTTGATCGTAAATGTCAAGAAGAAATCATTCGACATTCTTATTCAAATGTAATATCAAGTCATCATAATCAATCAAATCTTATGCGATTACCATTAACATCTGAAAAAAATATGAAACTACTATCAAAGAATAAATATGAACAATGGTTTGAACTCAATGATGGACTACGACGAGACTTGATAGATGAAATACAACAAAGAAATTTGTTGAGGACAAAAATTTTTCAAATACGTCTTCGGCAAAAAGCTTTATTACGTGGTCATACTCAACGAAATGAATCATTAACAATGATTGACATATAAAAGCTGCACGCTATTCTTTTTTTCTTTTCTCTGTATGATTATAAGAGTACTTTGTTGCTTCTATCTATGCTATTTGGTGTATACCACATGCTTATATATATATTTCATTGGTACTTTCTAATGGATATAAATCGGTAGTCTTAGTAATACTTAACGATATTATCGCTATAAGAATTAGAGATGTGTCGTTTCGACGATAACGAGTAGTTGCTGCCACAGGGGAAAAGATAAGTATCGGCAAATATACGGATATATAAAAATTACCAAAATACAGCTCGTATCTTATTCTGAGTTTTGTTTTTGTCCTCTATCTTTATAATATTTCTCTGTATATATATATATATTGCCAAACGTTAATTTAGGTCGATTTTATACTTTCGAGTGTAAGATAAATTGCAGGTTTGTAACAAATATGATTCATTTGTTCGTGATAACGCACTAGAACTTGAATGTTTCTTATGATTTCTCATCACAATAGATAATAGTTTGTTGATATTGCTGTCCTCTTTTATTTTGAAGCGAAATAAAATCGATGGAAAAACTTCGCCGATGTTTACTTGAAAGCACAACGAAACAAGCGGATTTAATTGAAATATTTTCAGCTATCGATCGAGGTTCGATTGATTTTATGCAAGGAATTATTATTATTGTTTTCATTAGATTGTTCTGGTCGGATAACATATAACGAATTTCGTGCAACTATCAAATCTCTTCAACTTGGCATCGATGATGAGAATGAAATCAAAAATCTCTTTCGCCAATTTGACACGACGAAGAATGGTCAAATTGATCTTTCGGAATTTCTTCATCAATTACGGCCACCGATGAATGAACGACGGCAGAAAGCTACTTTAAACTTATTTAATTCAATAGATGTAAATAAAGATGGTAAATTAAAAGTTGGAGATCTTAAAGTATGGATATTTCTTGTGTTTGACTTCTTTTTTTGCTAAACATACTATTGAAATTTTAGAAGAAATATGCTAATCAACTTCAATCTAGCGAAAGAAGATCAAGTCAAAGTATGAACAAAGTAAGACATATCGGCTTAATCTTAATGATTCAACAACAGAATTAAAATCCTATGTTAGTATTTCGACAACGTATAGTGAAAAGTTTAAATGAGCATAGTTTCATGTCGTTTGATATATTCCTCTTCCTTCATAAGAAAATTGAATGTGTCGATAAACAACTCAATGATCCAAAAAATTTCACATTGAAACTTGACGATGAATGATCTCGACGGAGCTTAACCAATCATAGTATTAGATGAATCAACATTGGTCTTATAGATGATATTGGAATAAGTAAGAAATCCAAGTAATTTTGCAAGCAGACACGTTAATCTCGACTCATTGATATTGATAAGAAAAATTCCTCCAATCGTTTTCATTTCGAAATTATGCGTATGTCATAGATTTTCATGACCTATGCATTGGCTTGCTCAAGTAACACTAGCGGCACAGTGTAAGAACATTACATTTTGCTCATATCATTTTGAACATTTCACGATAATTCGGAGTTCATGAAATTTTTCCCTTGAAACTGTAACGGTCAAATGTTAACATCCTTTGTTTCACTGCATTTCTCAAAAATGAAGTTTCATATTTCGACCCATTAACTCTCTCTCTCTCTCTGACATTTTCTCCCACATTTATGATCGAAATAGAAACATAATACTGCAACCAGGTTACAAGAACAAGCCAAAATACAAAAAATAGCTCATGATTAAACTTATTATAGCAGGAATAACTATTAAGCTTTTGTAAAGTTCTCCAATCTCAGTGTTACTCTTTTCTGCGCGTACGACTAGGCTTACAAAGTATTCTTTAAATGGCTCATATAATCAGGCAGATTACATGCCTATGTGAACCTAATAAATCGCTTGAAAATATTGTATCGTAAGGCCTATAAAGTACGGAATTTATCAATCGTTAAAAAGTTTTCATAAAACTATGATTCGAATGACTTCTTTGGAACAGGGGTAAATTAGTTACTTGCCACTATCGAATGAGCAATTTAAATTTGACTTCGAAAAAATTTTGGTTTCCTTCGACAAACAGAATAGCAAATAACGTTTTATCAAAAAAAAAACTCCATAATTACTTTGAATCCAATCACCTTCGAACCACGTGCATTGTTAATACGACGATTCTTGTCGAAAGTTGGAAAGTATCGAATCAATTAAATACACAGTTAGAGTATTCGAAATTTTCGGTGGCATGACAGTTGAGGTCCCAACGGCTGAGTCTGATTAAAAGAATAATCGAGAAAGCACAAGAAAATAACTTTATTTAGTCTAGCTAATAATCAAAAAAAGATTTGAAAAGAGCTCTTGCTCTTCAGATGAAAATACGAAACTAGTAGTTGTAATTGTTCATCCAACAGCTTGTATTTCGCTCGCTTTTTTAATTTAGCAGCCCCACCTTGCAGCTGCTGAGCTATTATCGAATTCGCGAGCGGTTCGATTTCAAGTGTGATAGGTTCATAGATTGATAGGTTTCTTCATGCTAAATACTGAACAAAATTTATGCGCAACTGTGTCGGGAAAATAGATTCGACTACTTGAATAGCTCTGTGCCAACCTTCTGATGAATTGTTCACTCGGGGTAGCTGTTGCTTCAATGTCGAAAAACAATTGCATATAGCAGTTGAAAAGCGAGCAGTGCAACATCGATTGTTTCAAAATGGACGCTCGAAAACATTATTCTTGAAATAGTCGACAAATTTTAAGTAAGTTATCATAGTAGATATTGCCAAATACTTGTTCATATCTGGAGAGATAGTCGTCTTATTCGTGGATGAGATTATCAAGCAATCAGTGACATCATGAGAAGTGGCAGGTTTGAATGCACGTTTAAACTTCATCTATGTACATGGGCAGATGTTGATTGATATCTTGCCTTGTACATCAATGAAGGCTCAATGTTCAGGGCTCAACTGTCGGTGCACCGAAATTTTCGTTTGAATTGATATTGTTCAATGGAAGAGATTTGCGCATTTTTCGATTATTCTTTAGTGCAATGATGAAAAATATCGGCGGGACACTTTGTTATATTTTTCTAATTCAAATAAACTGTCACAGGTGAAAATTCGATATCGTATGGTGAGTAGTGTACTATTCATACGTGTTGTAACCACAAACGATAATTCTTGTATCGCTTTTTTTCTCATTGTATAATCGAACTATCTTCACTTTGAAATTCGCGTTGAATAAGAGGTACTTTACCGTTTTCTAGTAATTCTGGGTATTTACAAAGAGAAAGGAAAATCTGAGTGTTAGTGTAGATGTGAGCAAACACAGAATATTCATAGACAAATCCTTACAGGAATGAATCAGTTATACATACGAGTCATACTTTCTGTTTCTATTTGATATCGATAAGTAGTTTTCTTTTGACATTTTTCAGTTTATTTGTCTTACAACTTACGTGATGCTTCTTAACAAAGATGTTAAAAATTTCTATCTCGATTTATTTAACAATAATTTTAATTATTGGCAATATCTTCAGTCACGTAGGCTAATTAGTCAAAAAATATCACATGTTGATACGACAGAGTAATTACCAAGTCTCCGTCCAAAGACTTGGACAAGTGAAAAATCTTAATTTATAGATTTATTTTACATCATGAAACCAGTATTAGTTTGTGTTATGATTCTACTAGATTAGTATAGCAACATACTTCACATTTGGAAAATCATATATATTATAATCTAAAAGAAAAACCCATTCACATGTTTAATATTCATGATATGTTGTTTTTTTCTTTGTGTAGGTTCTTCGTAATTTATTAATTAAATTCGAAAAACATGGTAAAGAAGATGGTACTATTGATAAAGAAGAATTTTTCGGTTTCTGTTCAATGCTCAGTGCTACGGTGAAAGAAGATGTGTATTTTGAATATGTTCTACGAGCATTATTCGATTTTCATCTTTGAAATAAAACGAAACAAACAAGCGCCACAAGCTTTATTTATTTACGAATATATTTATGCTAGCTTTATTCAAAACAAAAATAGAAGGTGGTCGAATGATAAAAACCTGACTAAAAATATCCAGGTCTTTAGCACACACAAACTATTGAATTTAGACGAATATTGTTTTAAATACATAGCAGAAATATATCAGCGAAAACACAAAAGCACATCCTCAAAAGGCTACTTAATCGTCAGATTGAATTCGTATAACTTTATTAGCACGAGTCTTTTTAAGTGCTTGAGTACGAATTTTGAATGCAGCTTTATTGGCTAATTGCTGAAAAAGAAATCAAGAAAATAAAAAAAAAACATAGATAATTTCAAAATTCCTTTGAAATATTGTTCATACTCGTTCAAATCGACTGGCTTTCGATTGATGAACATCTTCGATTTCTAAATCATCCAAATTGAAGACAGAACGAAGAAATCCATTTTCCTATTAATTTTAAATAATAAAATTTTGAAAGATTATATAAATATTATCAAACTACTCTTCGATCAAGATTTTCTTCATCTAATAAGTAGTAACGACAAGGTTTAATTTTCACACATGAGCAATTGAATGTCGATTAATCACTAATCGAGATCATGTATACGGGTTCTTAGCCGAGAATTTTCAAAATATTATTCTATGACTATTTCAAATTTGTTGATATATTTCAATCTACATGACTTGGACATTCAATAGTCGTTGATGGGCATGTCCGATTTTAAACGATTCAAATACCGGCTCTCTATCTCTCATCACTACAATTAAAATAGTCAATTTTTCATATCAATCTAATCATTGTTCAAATATCAATGTGTAGAAAACGGAAATTTTCCATCACTCATTCTAAGAACATGATCATGAGTGAAATGCGATTTGATACTTAGAATCGTTTCCTTTCATCAATTTACCTTTAAATGCACATTCATTCCCGTAGCTAATAAACTACTAAATACATTATAGTAAAGTCTACTTGTCCACGATGTAATTTCTAGAGTTTCACGACCAAATTTGACATCGAACTCTGGTGCTGTACCCTCCTAAAGAAAGAAAGGTCACATTGACAGAATATAAGACATTTATGACAATTTCAATTTTACTTCGAATGAATTGTAAATCTCTCTGAATGTTGCATGTTGTATACGTTTTTCTTTTTTGCCTTTATATTTTGCACTTTCATTAGCTTTTTTATCTAATGTTATTAATAATGATTCTGGTGGTTCAGCAAATACCTAAAGAACATCGATTATCATTATTATTTAAATAAGTTGTTATTCGTTCTTTTTACATACACTGTTTATATCTCGTGCTATTTCATATAGAACAGCTATTGTTTCACCTGCTTGATTACGTAAATCAGCATTATTAGATTCAATAAGACCGGGAACTTTTTCAAGTGCATATCTAAAATAGTTTATAATGTACATTTGAATCACAAGCATAAATTAAAGTTCTTCGAAAAGATAAGAAAACGATGACAGAGAAATGAGACTTCATTTACTAGCTATGATGATTCGAGAGGTAGAAAACTAGTCGAATATCTCTTTTTCTTGTTGTAATCAATAGCAGTACTAAGAGAGAGGATTGATAAGATAAATTAGGCTATGACAACTTCGATTTGTGTATGGATACATCATTTTGACTGATCAATTGATTAGTGCGAATTATCTCTAGTCTACGTATGTAATCAAGACGATCATCATCATCATATAGCTTCTACGTCAAAAAGAAAGAAAGAATGTCGATCGATTTTCATGCAGCTCACGTTTGACAAGCGGATTTACTATCGATGAATCATTTTTTAGTAAACGCTCACTAGATTGAAAAATCAATATTAATCAACCAACACTTACGTTCGTATTATTTCATGTGCAATATTACTTGGCATAGTTGATGTAAGAAGACACCATGATGACAATACAGCTGAATGTAATTCTTGTGTTTCATGATTGACATTCGGTGAAGTACCATCAGCATGTAGGTATGATCGAGAGAATATTGTTTCTAATGTTTTCATTACTTCAATTGTCATCTATTGAACAACAAGATACTGATTTACACAAACACAAAAAAGAAACAAATATCGAATTTGAACTTACTGATATATCTTCGCAAGTAATGAAGCAAATGATACCTATTGCTTTAGCATACTGTAAATAGTAAAAATTCTCAAAATGATTCATTTGATATATCAGTAAATATACATACATTCTTTCTTAATGATGGTGATTTTGATTCATCTCGTATTACTGGCATAATAGCATCGCGAAATTTTGAAAATAATTCATCATTTGATTCACCAAGTTGAACAATAAATAGTGATGTAACTATTGCTGCAAGTCGTCCTTCGGATTCGTTACTTTTACGTAAGCATGCTGCTAATTGTTCGACTAACGTTTCACTTCTGTAAAAATTAAAAAATATGAATTTCATCTATGAGAAGAAATAATTTTTCGTCTATACCGGCTAGAGACGAGATCACATATATATTTCTGAGAGAATAATAATTGAAGTGTACGTAAAGAATGTTCACGTGTCTTGAGACTAAAAAAGAGACATATCATGCATTCATATGATATTTATTCATTAGCACTAAATAGTTACTCTTTATTACGAAGTCCTTCAATTGATGAATCAAGTTTTTCATCGAGACTTTCAGTTGAGAGAATAATATCATTTGTTGAAGAGAAACCAGCTGAAATGTAATAATGACTTTTATAAATCAGAAACACATTGTTTTTATTATTCCAATGGAATAATCAAAAAAAAAGGTTGCTTTCGATCATGGGAAAGACTATATTTTTCCTATGTCATAGAATCACTTGTGAAATTGGTGTATGGAGTTAGGTTTAATCTGTTCTGTACTTCTTCTTTATTCGTGGTGTAGTTTCCTGTCAAAGATTATCACTTTATTCTTGATTCTTTTGAATTTGATACGAAACTCGATGGATGATAAAACATACCTACTCGTATTTTCAGGTTTCTTCACTCTATCAATATTCAGTTAAAGTAATTTCAAAATTTTTATTGTGTATCGTATGAATACTATGAATAGATGGATGAACAATAAATGGAATGTAATTTATATGACAAATAAATCAATATTTTAAAGTTTTAAAAATGGCCCAGGATAAAAATATCATCATTTGAAGACTGATCGCATAATTATCCTGTAGAAATATTCGCTTTAGTTCATCGATTTAGATCTTTAAAGAAAAAAAAATGAACCTATTTCCTCTCGATTCTAGATAAAAGATCAATCTTACACACAGTTCTAACACTCGATAGTTCACTTCCTTCTACATAATTGCCTACTTCAGAGAAGATAAATGACTGAGGTTTTATAGATTAGAAAAAAAACGAGATAAAAAGATTTTACAGAGTCTGCTATCTGCAATACAAATAAGTTTCGATGACATTTTCTCCACGTCAAAACTAAAATCCCATATCTTTAGACTCTTAGTCAATAGTGAATAAAAATAAATCAGGACATACACGCATAGGTTTGTTTTTGATAGAATCGACTGAAAAAAATCAATCATCTCCCCTGTAACTCCAAAGTTAGTGGTGCAAAATATTTTGTATTTCATATAGTCCTATACTTAACTCTTGATTTTCTTTTTAGATCAATACGTTTGAATGAAAAACATCTGCCGATAGATTGAATAATAAATCATGTTTGTTTCTTCTATGCTTACCTTCACTATCATCGTAGATACTTGTTGCATCAGATATATTTGAACATGTACTAACACCATCATCGATCGATGTGCATTCATCATCACCTGATCTTGTCATCGCACTCCGAGGAGGCCGATCTTAAGAAAAATAATAATATAAAGTTCATTTTAGATTTCGAAAGAAAAATATTATTTTTCTTTTTCTTACTTTTTCTAGTATACTTTGGCATAATAGATTAACTAGGATATAAACATAATCTGAAAGAAACAATATTAATAAGTTCTGTAATAACAATATTTTAGAAGAAAAGTGATTATATAATATTCATATTAATTATTGTTCTAGATTTTTTTCTTAATTTAAAATAATCGATCACGTTTATCCATGGCTAAATGTGGATCAATTTGAACTTCACTAAATTCTCTTTGATTATTTAAAATATCTTCAAATGAAATTTCTTCATTTGTACCACGTAAAACATCTAGCATAAGACGTGAACTCGGCAAACATGGTAAACGACCAATCTTATTTGCTAATTGTAATTCTGTTTTGAGTTTCAATGGTGCTTGAATACCTAAGACACTACGTGCCATATGATGATGAAATTTGTCACGATTATCTAGATAGGTTGTTTCAGATTTTTCAAGGATATGACCTGTTGTTAACGTGGATTTGACAGACGTCAAACCTTCAAATAACTTATTTGGTAAACCAGTGTAACTTGACGTATCCATTTGAATAATTCAATTTGGTTGCACAGCTTTCTTTATGAGAACCACAAATGAATCACAGTCGTTGAAGAAATAGTCAAGGTAACTTCAATGTTTAGTAAACGAAGCGTAAAAATCTAAAGTACATATTTTATTCATGTCAATCGATTAAAAACATGTATGAAAATTTTTCTGTCTCATTATTAATCATAAGAAAAAATATTCATACTCAATCAATCATAATAAATAATTATAGAAATATCACGCAGTTACAGTATGGTCAATAACAACGAAACAAACCAATCATTCTCCAATCAAAATAAAGTTACTAGTGACCTCTAAGAAAGTTTTATATTCATATGTTATAAGTGAATGATGACGTTGGAAAATATAAAAAATCAGACAAATCACCAACAAACGTTGCGTATAGTTATTATTCTACTAGAATAGAATGTAATAATATCCTTTTTTGAGGTTCGACACGGAAACTTTCATAACAATGGCTAGAATTTTCTAACAGAGAACAAACATTTATATGATATCGCGGAAGTCTTCATTAGTAAAAATTATTAAAAAGCTGATTATGTGACCGTCCACTCTATAATATTCTAAGTTCGAAGCTATTCTGAAATTGACTTAGTGATCGTGATCAATACCCATATGGTTGGCACCAGAACAAACATGCTACTACCCATGTAGTAGTAATCGATCTTTAATAGTTATGATTGAATGAAAGGGCTACTATGATTGATTTTTAGATGCTTGTCTGTTCTATCTATAGCCTATAATTCGCCATTTAGTCAATTACTAATAATTTGATTGAAGAACCTTCCAATATATGTTCTATTCACTAGCACATCACAGTAAATCGTATGTTACTCATCTCAAGGAAAGTTCCGAATGGGGTTGGATAATTCCATCCTATGAAAGAAAATTACTTTTTGTAAATATCTCAATGGAACGAAATGGGATCCAAGAAGAATTTTTGTCTCATGAGATAAATTTTTCCGTCCCATCCTATACGACGAAGCCCTGATCACAAGTATTCAATATAAATAAGAACACCATAAAAGATGAATTTTCTCTTTTTCCTATTAATTAAAAGAATGTAAGATTACTAATATCGAAATAAACATGATAAATTTTGAAATACAGTATTGCCGAAAGAAAATTTGAATATCTGGCTGAATTCATTTTAAATAATGATCGATCATATCACACTATAGCACAAATTTAAAATTTCAGTAAAACGTTGCAGCGGTAAAACATAAATCTTTTTTGACCATACGTTGTCAATAAATAAATTCATCGAAGCACCTGACAATATTTATTCAGTTATATGATGTTGACTTGAAATATCCTTAGCCTTCAAGTTGATGTGATACGTAAAAAAGAAATTCGTCTGTACTTTTGATTCAGTTGAAGGATACTTGTCATGAAAATTTAATGATTCTGGGCATGAATAGAGCGAACATCTATATAATAATTATCTTGTATAAAAAGAATGCTATTATTCCTGTCGATTGCTCGAGATCATAACGGCGTTAGTCTTTTAGACGCTAAACACAAGTAGAATCTGGTTTGTCATTGAAAACAAAGACAGTTACGTCTTAGCATGGTATCGAACAAAACCGATTTGAAAACAAACTCTCTTCAGATGCAACAATAACATTAGTGCTGTGTATTTTATATCCAATCAATAGAAAATCAGCTGATATTCGATTTGTACTCGAAATGAGAATATGTAAAGCTGAAATTCCGGTAAAAATTGCAAATAACAAGACCCTAATCAACTAAATGAATATCTGAAAACGCTTGAAGTATGTATGTAAATGGAAAATCGGCACCTGCCAGTATATTAGAATTATTTAAAATTATTTTTATTCATTTTATTTGATTCGAAGGAAATCAATTTATGATACTTTCAAAAAACAGAACCTTACCACTTTAGCTAAGAATTTATACCGTCAGGGGTTGTTGAATAAAATGTTTCAATATGTCGATGACTATCAGGTCAAAATTTCTTTTTATACACACGAGTGTTTTAAATCGCGTCAGGTTCGTCGAATAATTTCAATAAAATATTTGAATACCGATGATACTGTGATAGTTGCACGATTAGGGATTTACACAGATGGCAGGTCAATACTCACACCCACACCCTTATTTATACAGCTGATGCTCGGTCATTTTTTGGAGGCTTTTACTGTTCTTATACTGCTGAAAAATTTTGATATAGGTATGAATAAAAAAACAACTGATATCGAATAGGCATTTCAATCTACAGTAGCCTATAAAAAAGTTGTAATAGAGTTATTCGTAATAAAATGAAAACAATATTTCATAGTATCGAAAGTATACATATCTGCAAGTTTTGTTCTGTTATGGAATATAAGTTCCAGTTCATTCTATTCAATCAAACGGATGAGAGCAATGGGTAGAAATTTACATCAACCAAGAGAATATGAAAACGTGCAGAGAAAAACATGTCTGTTCAAGTCAATGTGACATGACAAAGTTAACAAAAGGTACATGCATCGATGAGAAATATCATTCATATAAATGCAGCAAAAGAAAAGGAGACGTGAGTTAGAATGAAACAATTGTTGTTGATCTCAGTAATTCAATCAGATATTTGTTATAAAAGGAAGAAGTAACAACAATTCATTATTACTGATGGTCAGATGCAGGAATTATTTTCAAAATATTTTTGATAAAATCACGTTCTTCGTTCGTTGGTTCTTCGGGTAAATCTCGAATAAAAGAAACATCAAGAATGTCGGCATAAGAACCAGGCCTCTGATCAGCTTTTTCGTTCAATCTATCAAAATTACAAAGTTATGATAATTATTAAAATAAGAGCTTAAATGGAATTGAACTACTAACAAGTGGTAAATAAAATTTTTTATACGATCTGGAATGGTCGTTGTGTACAATTGCGAATACCACGCTTCAATGCTTTTTATTCGAGTAGAATAATCAAAGGAATAATGCGGCTTTTTGCCGATGATAATTTCAACCAAACTAATACCTAAGGCCCACATATCATCTTGAATAGTGTTTGGCTTTGGTGGAAAATCTTTGATGTTAGGTGAAAAATAGGCATCAGTACCCATTTGAATGCTCGGACTTGAACCGGTAACATCGATTTTGCAACAAGTACCGAAATCACTCAATTTAAAAAAAGCATTCCTGTTGACAAGGATATTGTCCGGTTTGATGTCTCGATGAAGATATTCTTTCTGTGTCAAGAATCCAAGTGCCGAAGCAATCTAAGTTCGATAGAAAATACTAGTCATATATCAAAGAAAGTATATAGTTCTTACATTGTGAATTAGGCGAGACAGAAAACGATCGAAATCGGTACAAAGAACGTCTTGCCGATGATGCATAGTTTTATAGAAATTTGTGATCGTTGTATCCATTAACTCCATGCAAATGCATAATACACCTTTTTCCTTCAAAAATAAAGCCTATTTTTATATGAAAAAAAGTAGGATGAATCCTAACTCACTGTATCACACAGAACACCATAATAATCAATAATATATGGGCAGGCGTTCAAACCAAATTCTTGCGCTACTGTCACTTCATTACGATGTATCAATATATGTTCCTCTTTTGTTGAACATGATATGTACTAGAAACGAATGAATTATATATCAAGTAGGATGTACCTACGTAATTGCCAAGGAGAAGGATTACTAATGTGAATTTTCTCATTGGTAAAAAACTATAGATTTTTCAAATTAGATTAATTTTTCCTTTAATCAATAGTATTAATTAAATGTCACAATTTTTAAATCGAACGAAGTTAAATTAATCTATGCTGCATAGCTATCGATCTCAATTGAACATCTTTTGTTCGTCCTAGCTACATACTTTAACTGCCATATGAATGTCTGGATAGTTTTGAATCTTAACACTATTCACCAAACCAAAGCTTCCCGAACCAAGTTCTTTAATCACTTCCATATCTTTCACATTGACTTTGATCTCCATGTTTTTAAGTTTAAGAACATCTGATAAGTTGAATTCTTCCCAACTGAAAGTACAACTGATAAAAGCAAGAATTGAATGAATCAGCATTACTTACATGGGCTGTGATGGCTTCTCTGATTCGACGGTTGGGATGAAAAACAGTTTTTTCTTGAGTCCTACAATGAAACGATACCTGCAACATGCAAATTCCTATCAAACGATGAATGCTATGAAATGAAACTGCTGATATTCTCTTTAAAATCTTATTATACATATAACAAACTGTATAATTTATCAATTGATATGCTAGTGCAAAATATCTGATGTTTTAGTGTTTGGTTAAAACTCTAATTTGACTGTATTCTATAATTATGTTCAATTAAATAAACAGATCATCGATAAAAGATGTTTTTTCTCAATTAACTCAGTCCTACAACAAATTGCAATGAAATCCATTCATCTTGTCGTGCAAACATCTCAACTTTGAACCGTTTGTAAGAAGGCGTGACATGTTAAACTCGATTTTTTTCCAAAAAAAACATAGAAATCCGATTACGGACACGATGTATAATATACCCAATAGAAATACATATTTTTTCGTTATGATTCTCTAATTTATATTCGAGAAAAACAAAGAAAACTCTTACTTTTATTTTGACGAATGTGTTGAACCGATGGGCGCTCTGGCTGTATTGGAACAATCGTACGAATTGGTTGCGTTGCACCGAAAGCGGTGTAAACATCTTCGACTAATAAACGAAAAGCAGATGAAATATATTAGCTCATCAACTCTGAGATTCAGTTTAAACTGAGATTCTTCAAGTTATTACATCACGTATCTCACCTTGAACTGCTTTAATGTATGATTCTTCAAACTTTCATTAGTGCCAAGATGTATATGAAAAAGGAATTCTGATGGGTGATACAGGTTAAGGCAGCTGTGTCGCAAGCATTGCAATGACTAGTGAAAACAATCATTATGGATTAGAAAACTTAAGAATAGTTTCCGATGAAAGCTGCTTTTCGATGGAAACTGATTTATAACTTTCAAAATCCTTATTTAGTTGCTGAACACATCATTTTATCATTTAGAATACTTTTGTTTATTCTCGTTTTTTCAAGGAAAAACTTATCATTCCCTAGAACAACGAAAAACACTACAACCAGACGATATTAGACAATTTTAAAGAGAGAATACAAGATTTACTTAGGTTAATCTCTGGTTGTCCGTCGATATATATATAAATACATTGACTGTTTACACAAGGTTATGTGTTCTGCACTTACTGACACTTTTGTCTCGTGGAATCTCCGGTTTATTAAGCGGTGGCGTCTCAAAGAGTGATGCAAGTAACGTGCATCGATTTCCAACACTGTTAGCCGCTTGATTCCCAATGGTTTCATTATCAACTAAAATCAATTATGTAAATCAGTATATTTTTTATAGTTGAAATTCGTTGCAAAAAGTTTTTTTTTTAAACTTACATAGATAGGCTGCTTCTATACATCGTTCATCTTCATCTTTTGCTCTTTTGCTAATGGGTTCATCAGCAATATGATCTTCTATGCATTTCTTAGTATCTGCCTCGATGGAACACTGTCCATCTCGAAAATAATCCATTGTACTCGTATCCTGAAGTTAGCTATCTGAAAATGTAACATTTCATTAAATATCAAAATATTATAGTTATTCAGTGTACTCATGTGGGGTTATACTATCTTAACCTACAACTCCGTTTTGATAGGTTAGGTATGTATCCATCATTCATTGACGTAGAGAAATATAGAAGTTATTCTATTACTTATGCATGCCATTTTTAATCCACCAATATCCCCTATATATTCAAATTCTTGTGGTTTCTCGTTGACTATATACTCACAGTTTCTCCCCTGGCAAGAATGTGTCACCGTAAAGCAAGACAGATTTCTAACTGCATTGATTCAATCTGACCGGATTGATATTCAACATTATAAATTATTGTCATCGTCTTGTACAAAAACAAAACTATGTCATTAAAAGCAATGTTTTCTTCTCTCTCATATTTTAATTAAAGTATTCACGATCGAGGAATTACCAGAAATTTCAGGGACGCGACGGTGTGACTTGTATTTTAACGACGACTTAAAACTTCTATCAATATATTAAAATATATATATAAGAAGGGGAACTTAAACACGTGAGATTCGCTGGGTTTTTCCTACCTATTTTGCTGTTCTTAGAAAAGTAACATTTCTTTTTTCTTAATGAATCATTTGAATCAATAACCCAATCATAAAAAAGACAAGAAAAACGAACACACCTTTGAATAGATAGATACTCTTCTTTTTGCACCTGACCAACATAGAAAAAATAGTGCGTACATGTATTCATTATTTTATTTTTATGTTTTCTATCTTCAAGCTTATTTTCTTATGTATCCTTACCTTTTTTGGAAGGAGTATTTCAATATTTTCGTTCGTGGGTTTTTCCCGAATTGGAGAAAATGAAACAGAGTACACGATATGAAAAGTTTAAAATCAGGTGTATGTATTTTTTTCCCATTGAGGGATAAAACGTATTGTACTGAAGTCAAGCGTAAAGTTTAACGTTGTATTCTGAGTCATTGTAGTGATTCATCTCTAGTTTTTCTCATAAAAATTTGAAACAATTGTTTATTTTAATATTCCATGAAAGAAATAGTAATCGGATCATTTCTTATCTATAATCATTTTCAACTACAAACAGTCGATAAATATATCCTGTTTATAAATGATTTTTCGTCGAATATATGTTTTTTGAATTATCCTATTGACTTTTGTTTTCTTCATTCTATGAGAGAAAAAGTAAGATACAATTATTAGTAACTGTGTATTTTTTTGTATTGTGTTAACATTGAAATATTATCATAGACATATTTTATAATAATTCAAAATGAATTGTCCAGGCCACAATTGTGATACATTATAGAGAAAAGAGCTGACTTTTTACTTCCATATTTTTTTCTAATTTCTATATTCCTTTTTAATATCTTTATTTCATCTCAATGAAAAATTTCTAAGTCATGACATTGAATAACGCGTTTAGCTTTCGAAATAAGAAACTTTAAAAAATAATTTTATTCAACATAGTTATGGATATCTTGACAATATCAATTAATGATCGTTGGTTTTACAAATTGTTTGTATTAGCTAGTTGAAAAACAAATGAATTATGAAATTATTTAACAACATGCTAGTTCGAAAAATTTCATCCAAATCATTTGTCTCTCCGATTAATTATAATCATAGAAAGTGTACCTTGCAAAATAGTCAGATCAATTGATGGATTGCTATCGAATGATGTTTTGGTCTTGTAGAAGCTAAACGCAGTGTATTTTCAATAATAGCAAGGAGAGTAACTTCCATATCAACGACTACATAAAACTTCGATGAAATATAATTTAGATAGATTGTCACTTTTTTAAAGACGAACTCATTTATTACGGTAGGTCAAATTACTAGTGTCTATTCTTTTCTTGTATGTAAGAAAAGATGCATGTGTTTTTGTTATCTATTTGTTTGCATTGATTTCATTTTGAATCCTGTGTTGTTTTTTACTGATTTAATATCTCATGGAAAACATAAGAGAAGCTTTAATAGCATGGCTATACAGGAAATGACTCTTTAAGATTTAGTAAATATATTTTTTATATTTGCTTTTGTGCCTCGTACTAAATTCTAAGTGACAATATCATCCTGTAACATGGCTTTGGGTTCGTCGCTATCACCATGTTCAACATTCTTGGAATATTTGTGTGTTTAGATAAGTGAATGAAGGTGATCACATTGCAGTCCAATAGAACACTCAGAACCATCCGTTCTCTCGTCGAATCTGTATTGTTCCTTTCAGTTGGAAAGTTGGAAAGAAGTTACCCATTTGATTACTTGCTATGATTACGTTACTTTTTTTCCAAGCTCTACTTGTTCGTTGTTATGAAAATGAGTAATCTTAGAAGATAATATTGATTGTTTGCTAGAGTTAATCTATACCACACGATATAGTAATCTTTTCTGCTATAGGCCCTCAATAAGAATAAACGGTTAATTTTTTCTTGTCTTGTATATGATAAAAGTTAAATGCTCGAACATGTTTGAAATATAGACGATGACCATGTGTTCGTTAGTATTTCTGTTTATTATAGCTATAGTTTGTCAAGTTCTTGTCATACACACTTAGCATTACATTATAGGTCTATATGTTCATCTTCATGTTCTATTGATGGCACCTACAAAGTCTAACAGCTTCTTCGATGGATGATCGTATAGTTGAAAAGTAGGTTAAAATTGTCCGCAGTGATTCCATGAAGAATGTTTTTTTTTCTTTTTACTTTCTACTTAATTAATTGTCACACATGTTTACTGATAGTTAGAATTCAGAGAAAATACCTTTTTTTCTTATCATAGATGATTATTTTTCTAGATGAAAAAGAAAAAGTTAATGAAATAGAATGTCCCAATTGAATTTATTTTAATTGACAAATTTAGATGAAACACAAAATCATGAAGATTATAGAATTATTTGGCTCTGCTCAAATACTCATGTACCAAGTAGGGGTGCAACAAATCTTTAATGGATTTGGGATTTGTTACCAAATCTCTGAGGTTTGGACTTGGATTTGGTTTTGGTTTCTGGATTTGGGGTATAGTAAGAACTGAGTTCCTAGCTGGTGGATTTCGTCTATATTTGGATCACAGGATTGTTTATATTACTTTTTTCAGCTTAGATTTGGGATTCGGGATTGGTGATACGTTTGGAATTTGGGGTTTGGACTTGGGTTTGGGTCTTAGATTTGGATTTGGACTTGGGATTTGTTTCCGATCTAACATCTGTCAAATTTTGTAGTCGTGCTACACTGAAACCAAATCTCAATCCCAAATCCAAATCCCAAACACAAATCCTACCCAAACCCTACCCATAATGATACCGACCAAATCCCAAATCCAAATCCAAACACAAATCTATACCAAATCTAAACAATTTTATATCAGCCTCTAAGAATTAATACTCTTCTCTCCCTTCTAAGACTTTATATTAAAAATTCTCATCAGATTTGGACAATTTAAGACCAAGCCCAAACCCAAATCCAAATCCAAATCTCAGTCAGGAACAAATCCAAATCTATTTGCACCGAATCCCAAGGCCTTGGATTTGTTGCACCCCTAGTACCAAGTGAATTAACGAAATCTTTTTCGGATTATTTTATGAAGTTTCATTTATTCGACAAATGTGATGCTTATATCAAAGAATTTCAAAGGGAAAATAAAATATTTCTTATCTTAGTTGATTTCTTTGATCATTTATCTTATTTTAATAATTTATCACAAATTCATTCAATTTACATTCTAAACAAACATTGCCAATGTTTAAAGTATGAACAGAATTGTTCGAAATCAATCTATGTTTTTACTGATGAAAAAATATTGATTGAACGAGTACGACAGCATATTTCGCTAATGTACAGGCATGATTTACCAACAGGTATTTGTCATTTAAATGAAATGAAAATCGAACAATCACTAACAGATTTAGATAGAAGTACACATAGATTTTTATGGCATCAAGTTTTTATGTATTATCTTGTTAGTAGTTCAGATTTTGATATGAATGAGTTAAAAAATGATATGATAAAACAATCTGAATTAGAATATAAAAATAATCCATCGGCGTTGAATACAATTAACATGTTTGAGAATGATTGCACAGAAGATACTGTAATTGATTGGTATACAAAAGATTCATTCGTACATCGACTTGTAAATAAAGCCTTGCGCACACGAACTATTGATTTGATGTGTAAATTTCGATACTGTATTATATTGTTATATACATAAAAGATTGAGACAACCATCGATACAACAGTAAGGAATGAATTACAAGATTGTTTGTCGAGGGCAAACAATGGAGAAAACTGATATTGAAAATTTGAAATTAAATATTGAAAATATGATTGCAACCAATACAATGCTGTCAACATCACGTCAAGTCGATATTGCTCGTCATTTCGTACTTGGCACTGAAACTGGAGTCATATTTGAAATCAATGTGGAAAACGTGACTGATTGTACTCTTCATCCATTTGTCGATATATCTGAATGTAGTACAATACAAAGTGAAGAAGAAATGCTATTCTTTCCGGAGCAATTTTTCGTATTTATTCTGTAGAGAAAGAAAACGATACAAAATGGATTGTTAAACTAACTTTTAGTAACCAGTCAACTGAACGAATGACACAAATAAGGGATGCTTTTGCAAAATGTGCAACAGATACACTCTACTGGTGCGATAAAATCTATAAAACAACAAATGATTTAATTCTCCTTCTGAAATACTACAAATTAGTATCGAATGAAGTATTGACATGGAAGCATGTATTAATAGGTGAAATTGGTAATGCTTTTTTTAATATTGTCAGTAATATAGATAATCATGAAAAATTGATAGATTATTACAAAAATCTTTTACCAACTAAGTTCGCACTTGATCAACCGAAATCTATTGTACTAAATATGATGATTGGCTACCATTAATATCATATTTTCGACTTTGATAAAGCTTTGAAGTATTATGATATTGCATTATCATTATTTAATAATGACAGTCAGCTAGTAGGTTATATTTACAATCATATTGGCGATGTTTTGCAAGCAAAAAATAACTTTGAAAGTGCATTATTGTATTATAACGAAGCTATAGAGATTTATAATAAATATGGTCTTGTAAAATTTGATCTCGCTAGTGTTATGAGAAAAATATCTGATATCCATTGGAAACAAACGAATTATGATGCTGCCGTATACTATGAAGAGCAAGCAGATCGATTGGATTCATCGATACGAAAACCTTCAGATTTGCCAACGAAGATTCATTAGAAGAGTCAGAAAATCGACTAGATACTCAATCTGATCTTTCACCACTTAAACGCGCCAATATCGTACATGGAATGGGTCTACGTCTAATGAAAGCAGGTCTTTTCTCAAAAGCACTAGAAAAATTTTCACAAACGAAAAAATTGTTGGAAGATCATATACCACCATCTGGTCATTTCATCAAGTATTTTGCTACACTTTTCGAAAATATGGCAGCTTTGTATTTTCTTCTCAATGACTATTTCAATGCATTGATTATGTGGAAAAAAACTGTTGACATACGTACGGCATTTCTTTTGAATTAATGTTTCTACAATCTCACGCGTACAAATAGATTTAACTAGTGCGGAGACAGAAAATACAATGACGCACAGTAAATACGATTCTATAAGAAATACTTCTCCCTCAAGATCATCTCTGGATCACGTACTCTACACAAGAATCGGTCAGAAAACTAGAGAAATGTTCGTCTTTTATTTGATCGATAGAATCAAATTGATGTGGCTTCAGTTCCATTAACTATAAATACCAGATTTGAATTTTATAAGGTTTTATCCTACACATGTCATACCTTTCGAAATTTTGCATTTTTCTTGACCCTCTTTTGCCAAATCAAAACTTAATGAAATATGCTTCAGTGAAGGAAAAAAACGTAAGTATTCTGTAATTTGTGAGCACGAACTTTTCATCACTCAAATACTTTGATAGATCGTTCAGAAGCCATGCATTGTTTTCCACATCGCATCAAATATCTATTGTAATTGTAATAGCTAAACAAAATATCTGAAGTTCAGCTCTGTTGACACGAATTATTTAGTAATACAACTCAAAAGCAGAAGTACATGATGAAATGCTCTGCGGGTGTGGGTGTAAAAATATTTCTAAAACAATATTGCTAACACGATACTTTCTATCAGTGATTGTTTTAATCACAACTTGATTACCATTTATGAACAATTCATATTCGATTTAATCGATTACGAACACAACAAGAACTGAGTTACGCAAATGGCTTCATGTCATAATATATATAATTATATATAGACGAATGAGCCATGATTGAATTAAATCAACCATCCGAAGCAATTTCTAACACTTCCAACTAGATGTAATTAATATTGATATGTGATGATGTCCAATCTGATGAAAGTTATAAGATATTCCAAAGTTTTTTCTACATTTGACTTACCTCACATGAACACACGTCTAACAAAAGGAATTCAAGGTGACTATCACTTTTTTTCGTTTTATATAGATCATTCTTACAGATGAAAGAAATTTTCAAATCACTTTTTAACATTCGACTATTGGTCGACGTATCTTGATATCTTTTCTCTGTGATTTTTCAATGTTTTTTGATAAATATATCATAAAAAAATGACCGCTAGCCAAAGAAGAGTGTCGCATGAATCTATTTTTCTACTCATACAATCAAAACAAAGATATATTTGTTAATGTACATTTTGAAGTCGTGCATGTTTCCTATTCCGATAATACACGGAATAAAAAGTAGAACGGAAGTTAATTTGACAAGACATTAATTCACTTTTCAAATACTTTATGTTTTAGTATTATGAAACAGAGTGTAGAGTTATGCAATCAATGAAATTTATTGGATTGTCAAATGAATTCGATAAAGAATAATATGGTTTGTATTATCTTTGGTGTGTTGTAATCTTGCAGTACAAATAGAGTCAGGTATCGTCAAACGAAGACGTGTAACATAACGATCGAAATCCAGTGTGATGCTGATAACAGTACCTGCTCCACCATTAAAATCACGAACTGCTGTTGCTGCTACTTTTGGTTGCGAACTCGTATTTGATTGGTATGGCAAAGCTTTTATATCCTTCTTGCCACACGGATCTACTTCTATGTGAGGAAATGGTTTCTGTACGGCCGATTCGTTAGAAGACAGCGACGTAGATGTTGAGGTTCCATTTTTGATGTTTGTCGGTATGATTTCTGATATCGAGTTAACTACATGTACTGGTTCTAAAGGAACATCTGATTGAGACGTAGAGCTCGATCCTAAGTCATTCGAATATGAAATATCAAGCTTTGGTTGCCATTGCTCTCCTTCATAAACAATCCATTTGCTTAAACATGTAATAAAATTACGTGCATAAATCTGTTCAGTCCATCTCTCTGGTAATTTATCATAACCATAGTAAGCGCCAGCCAATTGTCCATAAATAGCTGCGGTGGTGTCAGTGTCATCGCCAAGATTGACTGCATCTAGAACACCCTTTTCGAACGAGTCATTATCGTAGTAAAAAGCCCATAAGGCAGCTTCAAGAGCATTGACAATGTATCCTTTGCCACGAATACCATCACCATATCCTCCATCTTTCTTGTACGATCCGTGTGCAATGCTCATAATTTCTGGACTCAATGGCTCATTATTGAACCATGATTTATGATCTTCATAAAAGTTGTCATCAAGCAATTTTTCCTTTTTTTCACCTCGAAGAGCAGCCACGATTAAAGCACCATAATAACGGCAAGCGTCATAAGCTTTTGAATCTCCATGAGTAATCATGCCACTTTTTCCGGAAAATTCAACGGCATTAGTAGGGTATCGGTAGCAAAAGAGAGGAACGGGAGCCAGTCTCATCAGTGCTCCGTTGCCAGCTGCACCAGTTTCACTGCAATTTACATTAAATTTCGTGAGAAGATGCGGATCTGATAGAAAATCTATTTGATCATGAGGAATTTGATGCTCCGTCGCAAACGACTGTTGACGATGCTCGAATTCACACAATGATTCACTGGTCGCATTACCAATATCGAAGCATTGTCCAGTCGACGACATGTAACCATCTCTGAACCACCATTTGTATCGTACTAGCTGGTCGTAAAGAACAAAGTCGCGGCACCATATCAATGAATTTGCGAGGCAAAGACCCATTGAGGTATCGTCCGTGAACTAAAGCACAGAACAAGGCTTGAATACATGTATAAGACAAATATTTCAAGGGAAAACTAACATATAGAATTGATTAAAAGTATTCTTTTGTTTTCATTAGTTTCCCATAGTTATTTGACATTTCCGATACACTTTCTATCAAATTAAATCAACATCACTATTTTGATGAGCGATGCTTATATCTACAACAATCATAGCCCTTCGGATTCTGCTAGATAGAATTTGTTTTGGCATTCGAAGAGATTGCGTGGAGAAACGAGCTCAGTTCAAATTCTTAAAGACAGATATTGTCATCTCAATAGAACTTCTCTGATAATTAAAATATGATATGTTTTAAATGATCGAAGAATTTGACGATAACTATGATTCCTGACTCTCGATACAAGGTATGTTCTCGATGTGATGGATCTAGAAAATTTCAGATGCATGTGAGAAAGCAATGTTTAAACATCGATGAAATAGTGTGTATTCGAACGATGTGGAGTTTCAATAAGAATCAGAGTAGAGAGCATCTATGACTCACCTTATCATAACTTCATCATTCAAATTAACTTGGAAAAATGATCGGAAAAGTCTGTGCTTTTTCGTCGCGAATAAACTAAGAATCCTGAAAAGATATCCATAAACTTACTTGTCCTTTTTTGAGACCCCAAGTTCCTCCTCCCTCAAGCTCTCGCACGGGATTGTCTTCTAAGTATTGTCGCGGTCGAAATTCGACATGTGCTCCAAGTGCATCTCCTACAGCCATACCAAACATAGATCCCTGCACACGAAGTAATGCGTCACGGTCGACAGTGGCGGGAGGATCATGTAGCCTCGTTTCTAAATCCTCAGGGGTCATGATCGACCGATCACTATTCTTGTGATACTGACGCTGGAGCCAAGATTTCTCTAGAACGTAGTGTTCATTCGCTGTTTCATCGAGGTCTGTTCCTATCATGAGAGATGTTGTGCTTTCAACCATAGAATGAATAGTTGACTGACGTGTCTGGTATTGATTTACTGGTTGTCAGCGTCTAAAAGTATCAACTAGCATAAAGATGAGAGCAGTAAAAAATTTCTACTATCAACAAATGTTGGACAAAAAGTGGTCCAATAGTAAATGTAAATGCACTGTGACGGCTTAGATGTGGACGTCAGTTCTACTGTTTCCTATGTTGACACTGACAGTTTACAGTGATCTTAGGATCTCATGCTCTTTTCTCAGTTTTATTTTAGCTGGAATCTTTTGAGTCTTTTATGTGAATATTTTCACCAGAAAACTTCTAAGTTTTATGGTAGATCCTTCAATAGTTTACTCTCGAAATACTTCTCCGACAATCTTGGGGTAGCGGTGTAGGTCTGTTTGTGTTTCTTCTGATATCCAAAAATCCACAACTACCTCCTTATCTTTTCTTGTCAGATATGATGAGAGAGAACATGAACAAAAGACTTTTTATTTGACTTCTAGAGCTTTATCTTCATTATCAGGAAGGTCTATTCGCATTTTTTTCTAAGCACAAAATATGTTAACAAGAAAATATTTGATCAACCCAATATAATCTAACTAGACGATGGCGCTGATGTTATTTTATCGTTTCATTGAGTTATAGTCATATTGAAGCTTTGATCATTTCGATATATCTCATCAAGAAACCGAGCTAACGGCTGCTTTGGAGATATTTATTCTCGTAAATAAACCTATTTTTTGTCCATTTTTAAAATCTTCCTTCTTAATAACTTATATATGCGTATCAGACATCAATAGAACTTCGTCTTGCATCGAACATTGCGAATTGCTTTCCCAGTGATGCATTCAATTTTGAATGTAGTGTACACACTGTTTCTAGGGAGAAAATCTTCAACTATTTACTAGGTTCCTGTGCATGCACTAAATTCTGACCGGATGCAATGCATCTCATAATAATAAAGGGCCAAATATAGGGATGCCATGGAGTAAGCTGAATCGGTACTCTATAACGCAGTGTCCTGTTTAACTGAATAGGAGCAGTTTGATCTTCTTTCATAGGCCATATTGTATAAAGATAAGTGGCAGCTGCTTCATCCCTTCTGTTAGATCATATGCTCGATCGGACATCTCTTTAAAAATGCCACCCATACGAAAGCCTCACAGTTATCTATGTGGTGATTCCAACATTTTCGTGACTTCTTCAAGTCAAGTTAACAGTTATGTTTTTCATAATCATCAATAGATGATAATATTTTTAGAGGTTCTTGATCAATGCCCAAACATAACTCAGTTGCAATCATCTTTCGTTTATAGTAGCTACGTGTATAAGAATGGCATGCTCTTTTTAAATTATTGTCCTCTCCGAATCGAATTTCGCTTCGTTTAATGCTAATAATTTCTCTGAAAGAAAAAACGGAAGACGTTGTGTTGCACATTTGTATTCATTCAATGGAGAATTTTATGTATTTCTTTCCTATCTTTCACGATTTTCTTAACGACGACTCATTTCGATTTTTAGGTTCTACTCCTCTTAAAGTACGTTTTAAGAATTTTTTAGATTTTCATGTGGCCTAAAAGGAAACGACGATAGACAGTAGAATATACATTCTTCATATTGTCACTCTTATTTGAGTAAGAAGAGTCTCTTAATACAAAATATGATAGTACACAGTGAAATCTATATTGACACGGCAATAACAAAAATAAAGTTAAAAAGGAACACGCTGCAAACAAACAGGCAAAGGACACAAGTTAAAATCTTCATATAGATTCATGTTGACAGTTGTCAGATTTTATGCACCTGTGTAATCTGACATCGTATAGTACTCTAACTGATGGAAAGAATTTTATTTCTTCTTTATCTGAGAAGAACAAAAGAAGATACCAAATACATAATTAGAGACAGTAAGGTTTTCTCAGCACATACTTTGGTATTCATCATATTTTTCATTTGATTTTCTTCGACTTTCACGCTACTCATTCATAGAGGTTCATAATTGAATGACAGCATCTAAATGAGTTCTGTCTTCATAATACTAGTGCTCTAATTCACAAACGCCGAGGAGCAGATGAAAAGGTTTGGTAAATTATCAGGAAGTTTTTAGTATGGTACAAGCGATACTGCTCTTGCAATATTCACATCCAGTTACTTCATAAGGATTATTGATAAGAGACTTTTGTGTGGTGTCTTTAAAGAATTTCCGCCTAGAGTTAAACAAAAGCGTATGAATTGTTTCCCGCTACCATAGCTTATGAGAACTTTAGTCTTCTATTTCACTTGACTTATTTATGTTTTCATGATTTACATTCAGCCTGATTTTAGATTCAACTGTACGATAGTAAACTTTCTGTGTAGGTTAGAATGGAACGTACTATTCCATGAATGATCTCAATCTGAAATAGAAGCATAAGAAGATGAAGCGATATTATTCGGAACTTTGGTGAAGAAAATACTCTTTCTTTTGCAGTGTCTTTTTTAAAATGCCCATAAAGTGATAAGCAATTGAGACATGTATCAATATAAAAGATGATTGAACCTTATGAACAGTTAATAATTAATTAAAGTGTGCGAATCATTGCTCTTATGTAATAATAATCGCCTATACTCACTTTCTCATTCTTTTCTCCGTGGAATTTCGATTTCGAATGTCAAATGTTTTCAATCGGTAGGCTCAACATGCATATAAATGAGCTTATTCGAGTTTCGTCTCCTATTCTCTTTGAAAATGAATTAAAAATTTTCAAAAAGAGCTACTTGCCAGCAGGTTTTTTAATATAATGATGGCTTGTCAATCGCATAGTGATTTGGATTCTTCAAGCTCTGATATGGAGCTTTCACATCTGTAATGATAAATGTTTAAAACACAGAAGAACACCTATGCACATATATCGATGGACTTCCCCCCTCCCCTCTCTCTCTCTCTATATATATATATATAAAGGTATTTATTCACAGTACTTTCTCTAGAAATACAATCATGGTCAACGCTTCATAAATGGGTCATGTAGATTAATTTCATTTGTATGTTGAATATGTGAAAATATTGAAGGAATCGACTGACTGTAACTGTATATGTTAGATGCCTTTTCTTTAAAATTAATTAGAACGAATAAAGTAGATGTCTGAAATAACTACAGTTACCATGTCGAGAAGTTTGATTGTATCTGTTGCATGTGTTTCATGATCCTAGTCAAGCGTCTCTATGAAAATGGCGCGCTGTAACATCACCGATGTATTTCACTAAACTTTCTGATCTTTTTCTCGTTGCTAGAAAAATACATTCGATATGTTGTGCTGTAGTTTATAATATAAGATTAACACCAATCACACGACGTCCATTGTTTGTTTAAGAGATGCTATCATATGAGAAAATCCTTCAGTAACAAATTTGGAATGTGTATACAAAGTCCAGTAGGCTTTATTAACTTATTCATTTTTTCGGATCGTTGTTCTTCATCAGGATCGAATGAAACCGATCAATTCAAATATATATCACATGTTTTTTTTTCTTCGTTAACGAGTGCTTTTATCGAATTGCGGATAAGTAGCCTTTTTTGTAAGATTCTATTGGGAACAATTCAGCATTAGACTTGTTCCATCTACAACTTAAATGAAACGAATATTCTACTAGTGTTATCTACCATATCAGCACATATATCAATGTGATGAACTCATCATTTTAATACATTTGAGTAATATGATTGGGAGTAAATTTCTACTGATAATAAATATAGCGTTGCGATAGATGATTCAAAGTTATCTTATGATCAGGAATCACTCCATCAATGGCAGTGGTATTACTAGAGCATATCGAGAATTTATTCAAGATCTAATTTCAGTTTTGACAAATGCTGCACTGATACTAATAGTCGAGTTACGTTAGAAAACTTAATATAAAAAGATATAACCTACTCTTGTACATACACTTTGTCGTAGTTGTTTCTTTATTTTAAATATATATATCTAGTGAACACGGTGCTCATGAGAAATAGCTCTTTAAACTGCAATCAGGATAATTTTCCACCTGAAAATTATTAACGCACTGCTTGATGTATGATAAACAGAGCAACTTTGACAAGAACATATGTTTTGAATACATAATGAAGCATGATATGTTCGTTCCAGATAAAAAATGAATTGCTCTAAAGGTCGGCAGTAAACTCAGGAGTACATAATCAAAGCGCAGTAAGTAGACAGAAAATTAAAATTTTTGACCGTTCTTCTGGAGGTGTTATATTTTTATACGAACAACGAAAGAGATTATCTAATATTTGATGAATATACGAATTATGTGTAAAAATTCATGTCAATTATGAAAGATTCGATCTCGTCAGATTACTTTAGCATAGATTCCTTTGAAATCTTGTTGTGATGGCGACAACGAGCCATTGTATGATATGAGGAACTTTCGATAAGATCGATTTCCAATCAACAAGTACGACTGTCCCCTTTATTTTGGGTAGCTTTATTCATTAATATAATGAAATATCTGAGCCTACTGTACACTAGCAAAAACAAATGTAGCAATCGATGGTAATCAATGATTAGCAGCTTTCTCTTCTTTCACTTCGGTTCTTCAATTTTTTAATTATTTGTATTTGAGAGAGTACATAAACAGGTTCTCACCCTCTTAGCTATAGCTTTGATTTTCATCCAAGTATAGAATGCGAGAATTGACGCGTTTTCAGCTTTATGAAAAAGAAGCACCATGGATGCGATGAAAATAAAAGTAAATGCGTGATGATGAATGTTGCGCACCGGCACAAGTACGGCTTCTTTAGTTTTAGATAGAAAACTAGAAATGTTTTAAGTAAAGTTGATTCATCTCTATTATTTGAGTTTGAGTCTCATTTCATCGATTTCTTCAAAGAATCGAGCAAAAACAAATTAGTTACGTCAATAGAAAATGTTGATATTGACATCGGAATGAATCTATCTGCTCGGAGGGCAAAGACTGCTACTTTTTCTAAAGTTTGTGATTTCATTGACTGTCAACTAATTAAAAGCGTTTCCCTGCATTCCTCCACGATTTTCTCTGTTGAATCATTTTATCAGTGTAAAAATTCATCTTGATATGCAAAAACTCTTAAGCAATATAATTCTGACAGATGTGTACGACGATACTTTTATTTCATACACATATAACTTTCAAAAAATTGAAGTCTTCCATTTCGAGCATTGGTTAACATACTAACGAGAATTTCTTTTCATATTTTAGCGTTATACTTTTATATTCACATATATTGACAATCGAACTAGAAAGTAAAATACCGTTTAGATAGAAAGATATGGGATTAAAACTATGGATCCTGTTCGAGAAACATCTGGTAAGAACTTTAATTGCGATTTACACCGTAGCTCTGGATGATTTGAAAATTCGTGGTAGGAACCTTTGTCGACTGTCAGGGTTTCTTTTAGATATGATTGCTGCACCTCTACAAGAAAAGTTTCCATGGTCATGCAGAAATACTGGCATCTCATTTGAGGATCCAAATCATTCGGAGATAAGAAAAAAAAGGACTAGAGCAGCCAGATTCATTGCACTCTATTGTGAGACCTAAAAACCTTTATTCCTACTTAGTTTCATCAAAACATTCTATTAAATGTCAATAGTATTTGAACGGGCAAAATACGTTGCAAAGTAATACGAATGAACATAACTCAAAACATATAGATATATCAAATAAAAAAAGAATTCGTCTGATCTATGTCCATCGAAACTTAAGATATCATTAACACTTTGAAAAGTATTTCGTCGGCTGTTTCTTACTGATGGTTTAATATGAGTGTAGTGAATACAAAAGTGTTGCTTTCTGCGCATTTACTTTTCGTTCTCGTAGCAAGCAACTAATTATGCAGAATCCTGACTATTTCAACCACAATTTTTCATAGGAAACCATTAACTATCGAAAGTGTTTCAAAATTCAGAGGTCCTCAACCCTTTCTCTTTCTTAAATCAATAGAACTCAAACGAATATAGCAAAAAATCGTTTCTCCTGCTCTTAGGAAGTAAAAACAAAAACATTGCTAGGTGTATATGTACACAGTATTTTATGAATTAGCCAAACCCGTATTCAACTGTCACTAATCATCAATTAAGCATGCCGCATTTCCTAGCTGTTCCTTTAATTGTCTTTCTATGCTGCATAGCCACCATTCGAGGTAGTAGTCTGTAGAATACTTCTTTCTCACAGTCACTTTCGTATAGGTCAAACATTGAAATATTCGTCGAGCTGCTCAGTTCCTCTTTGCAACAATGTATCCTCTTCGAACGGAGGGTGTGCTTCATCGCCGACCTGTTATCAGTTCAAGACATCGCTCAATACAACGTTGTGTGCTCCACAAGTCATATGTTCTCTATTCGACTTGTGTACTGTTGGAACGAAATGTGCGACGAACAATAGTGTGTGCGTAATCAATAGTTGTTGCGCATCACCAGTCTGTATGCCATTATCCCTCTCGAGTCAATGCACTTCACAGAATGCTAGCTCAGGTAAGCTTTCGCTTCTAAAATAATGTTTGGTGCTAGTCAAGTTATGATGAAAATGACCCATGACATTGATGTTTTCGTTTTTCTGACTCGAGTCATTTACATTGCTTCGTCACTTGTACAGGTAGAACATTCGTGCCATATCGAAAGCAGATGTTGTGAATCGTTGTCATTAGTTACAGAATTCAATGAGATCAGGGACTTTGACTTGTGAGAGTTTCGAATGATGTTCCCATCATTTTTATGATAGTTCAATGACAAAATAATGTGCAACGAAATACTGAAATATATTCGATTGGTTTCAGCATATAAGATACAGATGTTTATGACATCAAATAGCTATTCAATTATATTTTCAGTAAACCCAATGGCGTCCAAGTCTGCTTAGATTTAGTAATATTACTCTGAGTAGAATCATTTCCCGCTCTAGACATCGAGAAAGAAGAAGAATTGAGTTATATATAGCTGATCATTCGTTGTATACGTTTTCGCACTTTCTGCGAGCGCTCAGTTGAAATATTTTCCTGAAATATCAACAATGAGGAGAGGAAAAACACTCACGATCAACCACTTCTAATGAAATCACAATCCATAATGCTACTACATATTATACTCATCAATCTGTATATGATGTAGCTTCTTCATCGGTTACAATTTGTCCCAATGCAACATGGGATCCGAATTCCTCTCTGAACATCACTTCATACTGGAATAGTAGCTACCAATTCTCAGTCGGTGATTTTGCTTTGGATACCAATGACAATCTCTACGTTTTCGAGGGCTACAGTAAACAATTCTTCAAGTTCCCTCCAAATAGCACGATTGGGACACCTGTGGGTGGTCCTGTCAATGCTACTAATATTTATATTAACAGACTATTCGTTGACTCAAACGGCGCAATCTATACATATGAGTATCAAGTACGTAAATCATCTCATCTTTGCATCGTGATCCATGCTGTAGTCTACGCATATCTCATTGTGTACTTAGTATCCAGACTACGTGACAACTTGGTCGTACAGCTATCGTCTAAAGAAGTATGATTCAACGAATTGGGTGAATGGTACTACTCTTTTTAGTTCAAGTCAATGTAGTTCAGCATTGACTGACTTGTGTGGATGCGCAGACATTTTTGTCGATCGTCAAGGTGCAATCTACTGCTCTGATAGTAGCAATAATCGTGTTATTAAAGTGACATCAGGCAATCCGATACCTACTATCGCAGCGGGTGCGACGAACTCATCCGGTGTTCAGTTGAATCAACTGAATAGTCCACAAGGAATATTTGTCGACGCAAATTTAACACTCTATGTTACAGACTCTGGTAATAGGTAGAGTATCTCGCTTCATGTTTGGCTGAAGCCTCATTTCTTGATAATAGATTCAACGTTCGTAAGATTCATGGTGAGAAATATCACTACATGAAGTGGTTGGATATACGAAAACGCTTAGAATCAATCATTAAACTAGTTATTCAGTTTGACTGTACACAATAGAAGCCGCGATCCATGAAAGATTGTTTATATGTGAGGGCAGACGTAATGTTTCATTCACACTTTGAATTTTGAGGGATGTATGGAAATACAGTGCAGATCGTTTCTATTGAAATTTCAGAGGAAGTGCGATAGTTATTTTGAAGGCACAAAAACCGAACTCGTTTGTGGAACATTGAGAGAAGCATCGGTTTCTTGAGATATTTCTTTTTTCATAATCCGTTTTGATGATTTCGAACAAGCTTCCAATTTTATTTTAGTCGTATATTAGCTTTTTCGCCAGGAAATCAATACGGAAGATACTTGTTCTATACAGGTGGCATGTATTGGTCCAATGGTCTCGTTGTGGATAATTCAGGAAATGTGTACAGCTCAAGTTATAACAATATCACTCGATGGGTACCGAGTACATCAAGCACAACGGCAGTACTGTCTGGGTATTATTACTCTACTTCAAGATTACGTTTAGATAGCAAGGGTAATTTTTACATACCGACATATATGACCAATGGTGTCGAAAAGCATAACATTCTCTCGAATACATGTTAAAGCAACAGAAACATTCTTAAATATATTAAACATTAGATTTTAAGCGTGTGCTTGTGTGGTGTGATTTCTCTCTTATGCCTTTTCACTTATCAGAAATAAAATACACTTGAACAAATCATTTCGAATAGAGCACAAGACGACTTGTTAGTAGAAAATGGCTCATGTACGAAAAACTTTCGGTTCGTATCTAATAAAAGAATTATACTGCCAATTATTGATCTCTTGTTTGCATTGAAGTGAATACTGGCTACAACTTGTTGTTTACAGAAAATGTTGCCTCTTTTACTTGAAGGAGGCACGTTGTTTTAGTGTTCGTTAATGCTAATGTAATAAAACTTCGCCCATGGCAATCTTAAACGCAGTTAGGAAATAATTCGATTCAAGATGCTTGCCAATTTCACAGAAATCCTATTTTGAATGGAATCAGGAAGAGTTCGACTATAGTGGAGCCTATTTTCTTGATTTTCGTTTAGGGATTGTGCAACCTAATGATAATATGAATATCTCATTATATATTCTTTATTAGAAAGTGAATGATTCATGCTTCTGAAGATTTTGGATCACACTCAATATGATATCGAATTGGAAGCATCATAGAAAACGTTTCGGTGAAATTTCACTCACTATCAGATGATTCATTCTTTTGGCTGACGTGAATCTTACTCTTTTATCTGATATGGTGAAGTATTTGAATAGTTTCATGTTCTTGTTCTGATGACAGACATCATCCTACTAATGACCATTACAAACAATATTCCCGTAGAAGTTTATTATAGTGATTAAAGACATGTTGAACTAGGATATCACGAAGGAGTCTTTATCATCATCCCACCATTGAACTTAAGAGTAAGCAACAAGTGTGAATGTGTGCAAGGATCATGTGTGCATGAGTAGCAGATCTGCGAAGTTGCTTTTTCTTCGTATCCTTGACGTCTAAACTCAGGCAGTAGAAGTAACTATCTGTATAGTTTCATTCTCTGATTCTTCTTCGAATAAATACATTCATGGAACTTTCCGTTGGCTCTCTAGATGATTCACTAAATCCTTTCTCACGAAAAACAACAAATAGAACTAGAATATTGACCAGGGTGTTCTAATGTGTATGAGAAGATGATGCTTCTGATTCCTCACGCCGACAAATGGGTAGTGTAGTACTAGTCTCTTCTAGGGATGCAACGGTGACGGTAACCGTAGTAACGGCGTACCGTCACTGTTTCACCGGTCATCACGGGTCATCGTCACCGGTTTCACCGGTCTTCACCGGTCACCGTCACCGGTTTCACCGGTCTTCACCGGTCACCGTCACCGGTGTCACCGGTCACGGGTTTCACCGGTCACTGTCACCGGTCACCGGTTTCCACAGGTACAGCTTCGGTAATAAACCGACTTCTCTTCATAGTTTGTTTAGTTATCGAATAATGCATTAAAGTAAACTCCACTCTGAGATTCTAGTTATTACCTAAAAACTTAACCTAACACTATTAATATCGAGATTTAAAAATTTTCAGTGAGCTTTTTGAACTTTTCTTATAGATCTATTGTAGGGATGTAACAATACCAATAATATTGGTGGTATTGGTATTGTTTTACTCCTATTGTATTGGAAAGAAATATTGAACACAATGCTATTCATATGCAAGTCAATTAAAACTTTTGAACATATTCATGACGGATTCTCAATCTTTGTTCACGAACACTTCAACTTTTTTGCCTTATAGCTTGACTCACCGCCTACTTTACTAGAAATTCTGATTGAAGGGAGGACTTTGCTATTGTTTAAGTGCTAAGTAAATGGTTTCTAAATAGCTTCTCACCCCTTATCAAGTGTAATAGTGAAAATGAGCTAAATATACACTCTGTACAAATGAAAGCGACCAATGAGACTGGTAAGAGAGGTAACAATGACCGGTGAAACCGGTGACGGTGATCGGTGAAGACCGGTGGAACCGGGGCCGGTGGAACCGGGGCCGGTGAAACGGTGACGGTATAACGGTGACGTGCCGTCACCGTTGCATCCCTAGTCTCTTCTATATTACATTTTCATGTGCGACAAGAATACATACTGGATTGTGTAAGTAGGCATATTAATGAATCGGATAGAACCCGATTACAGTGGTGCTTTTCTAATGGGTTGGTATTGGACAACTAGTTAAGAGTTACATGAGTTGATATGATTGTGGGGAGAGGTTTGCATCCTCGTAATTCTTTTACACCAACGCTCACATCCTTCGGATCTTACTCAATATCTTTCCATAGAACTTGAATATCATCGAATACATCGTGTCATATTTATGCATAACAATGAAATTTGAGCATTCTGGAAAGCGTAAATCAATGAGACTATCATTTTATTATCGATTTATCGATTCCTCGATTGAATAGATTATGTCTATTGACATAAATTTATAAAACAAGAATTAAATTTTGACTTCAACAATCATTTGAATCATTTTATTCAATCGATAACTTCGTGTCATTGATAGATAATGGTTGTATGATCGATAAATGCTGTTAAACATTGAGCATCTGTCTATGAACATGATTCCTTCTGGATACTGCGCGTTTTAACATATTATCGACTCTCGTAACCTATGATAGAGTTAGTCAAATAAAATTAGACATTGTCGTTTTTAATTTGATCTATCCGACATAATTAATTCGGCTTTGTTTCGACTATTTGAATTCTAAGTATAGTCGGATCGAATGGATCACCACAGTCTGGGTCCTCCACTGATATAGACTAAACACAAATACAGGCATGTTTCAAACTAAAGAATAAGGCTGAGTGTATATATATATATGCATGAGTTGATAAATGAACATTTATCTGGGCACTATCAGAGTAGAATTCACCAAAAAACGAAGTAATTCAGAAATTTTGTATCAGAAATATGGGTCACACGTACATAACAATGCTTTTTGTACGTATATTGTCTTTTCTTTTCTTTTTTAATAATAATCAGTATTTATTTTCATTAGGATAGTTGAATGGTATTGATGTCAATTACTTTGGGTATTTTTGTTGCTGAAAAGGCTTATTTACCTGAATATACGAAAATCGAGCATGAAACGTGAATGACTTGTCGATTTTATTAAATTAACTTCTGTTGAATTTCATGAAAATATTTTCTTGTAAAACAGCACAAGTGTCCTCTTTTTATTCATGTGATAATTCGCAGTGTCATTAAGAATTTAAATTGATTGGTATGGAATATATGCATACATACAGAGGGATCACGAAAGTGTTATGTTCTAATGAACGAATCGATAGTTGAAATTAAATTAAAGCTATTTTTGACGCTACAAATCATTGTAATTTACACATGTAGTACGTCATGAAATGATAGTTCGAAGAAGAAGGCATTTTATCATAATATTTAATAGAGTTATGTTTATGAATTCTAATCTCGTCATAGCGCTTGAAAAAAGTACTCATATTTCGGCAATGTACGAGACTTCAAGAATGAGCAGTAATTTTATTATTGTTATCATTGTCTAGAGAACCAAGGAGAAAAGCTTACACGAAGAAAATATTGATTTTTTTAATAAACATGCTATTTCGCCTGAACTTTTGGGTTCAGAAAAACAACTTAGTTTCATAAATATAGCTTGTTGCCTTCATTTTTTACTAATAAAATTTCAATAGTTCCACAATACTTCATAAAAGTTAGGTCTTTTAGTTAAGAAATTCATGTAAAACGTTCTATTCAATTGAAATTAGCAACAGTATATATTATGAGGGTGGTTTTAGGTGATACTCAGGACATCGAAAGTAGATTTAAGGCTTTAAACTACGAATGTTTACCACATGTTTGCCTAATCACCCTGAATCTTAAACAAAATTAAAAGCTTAGTGGCCTATGTATGTTATTATAGTGAATCTATTCGAAAGTATCATTGCTATAAATAAGCAATTAGTCAGTCGTTGCAACGAATTTTTCATAGTCAGTTCATTCAAAATCGTGTACTTTACCTTTTGCAAGCGTATAGCGCGTATTAATCAATGTGATATCAAGGTAAATTGATTTAAAATTCACAAACGTAACTCAAGAATAGTATGGCACACCAAATAAGTATAATGCATTCAGCATTTGCCATTTCTTGTTATTTCCCTCGAACAAGGTGATCGGCTTTAGGAAATCAAGTGTGGCTCACTGCTTCTTTCAATATAAACGACTAAAAAACGGAGCTATTTTTGGATAAAAGTATGATGTAGTGTCTTACATTGAGACATCATTTGATTTACTTTGTGACAATAATTGTCCATCCAATGCTTCTTCACTCGATTGATAACTCTTCGAAAGAATACAAAGACAGAATATGACCCTTCTGATGATAGCCACGATGCGTTCAATTATACAGATAGAATATCAGCGTTTGCATCTTGATGAAGAAAGTAATTGAGGGTGCAATGAAAGTGAAATGAAAACATCTCAATGCTGCCTGCTTACCTTGATAAGGTGTTTTGCACTTCCCATACTGCACAAAAAATCCTTCGAGTTAAATATGAGCGTTAATCAATGAATCCTTGTCAGAGACGAACGAAAACAATTTGACCATGCAACGGGCAAAGCTGATATTTTCATTTCAATGATTTTATTTGTCTGTGGAGTGAACAATCCCATTTTATTTTCAAAATAATACGTATTTGCTTGACACAGAGTTAACGACTTTCAAGTTGTTTCTGTTTTTTTCTTAGTTTTTCGCTAACTGTTAACTAATTCCAAAAAGAAGCGCTTCTGCATAGAATATTGAGCTTTTCTCTAAAATTATTCTATCTAATGAAAATTTTATCTAGTGAATATAAAATTATTGTAGTAAAACTATATTCATTACTTCTATTCGCAACGCTGACTCAAAATACTGCGCCGGAGATGCACTTTCTTCAGCAGTATGAAACTGAAGGAAACTTATTGTGATTCTTTTTGGTTTTAATATAAGTGTGATATTAAAATACGTAGTTTCAATAGTTATTTTTCTGAATCAGTCATCCTGCTAAGAAAATGTTTATTTTCAAGCTAGAACTATCAGAAAACTACTATAGTCAGAACGTTATCTAATTATAATTTATTATCATGATTAAGAATAAATTAATGATGGCGATTGAAGTTACTTTTAACGTTTTGCTAAATCATGAAATATTTGTGTAAGAAATATGTTCAGGTATTCAAATTTTCATTCGGATCCAATTTTTCTCCAGAACATTAATTATAACAAGCATACCAGCGAAAGGTCGAGAGGATCTCAAGATGAACATAAAATGACAATAGCCTGACTCGTATACGGTACGAGGACAACTCAGAATTCTGTTTCATGATTTGATGGAAACGATCTTTCCATTGTAGAAAGTGTTCAAGTACTTTGGTACAACATTCGACTGTCGCCTCTTTAAATGTGAAAGTCGATCCAATGACATATTCGTCTGACGAGAATCATTCAGGTTCTGATAGTAGTTATGATACTTAAGCCCAAGCCGCCGACTACTGTCAGTTCTAGTTTGAGTAGACGTGAAGTCAGTAGTGAAATTTAGCCCTCACTGCGTTTGCTTTTCATTTGGTTGGCTAACATCGAGGAGTCTGAATATTTCAATTTGAATCAACATTCCAAATCATGACCTACTGAAAATAGTTTGAAGTTCTAACGAATATCGACCTGCTCATTTTCTTCAATCAATAAAACTTACATCCATACTGAAACGTCATCTTTCTTCTTATTAGGAGGTGGAAACAAAGACACTAGCTGTCGTATTTATACATCGTATTTTGTGCGTTTACTTTCCCTATATTCAACTTTCACTTGTCAAACACTGACTATGAGACTGTTGCTAGCTGTCACCGTTTTAATTTGTTTCATTATACGTGTGAAAGGTAAATAAAGTAAAGATGTTTATCATGTATAGTCTCTTCTTATAAAGGTGATACATTGATATATTCATCAAGCTCCTAGGTCGACTTTTGTTACAATACATCCGCATTGAACGGACTCTGCACTTCATCGCCAATCTGCTATTTGTTCAAGGCTTCCATCAACACACAGTTATGTGCTCCGGAAGTCAACTGTTCTCTGTTCGATTTTTGTACTGGTGGAACGAAGTGCACAACTAACAGTAGTGTGTGCGTAATCAACAGTTGCTTTACCTTACCTATCTGTACGTCACTAGGCCTTTCGAGCCAATGTAACCTTCCAGAATACGAGTTCAAGTGGGCTTGCGATGCAAAATTCTTACACGTTCTTGATATTTTGTTTAAAGAAAATCAAAGCCTCGATGGCTTCATATTTTCCTCAGAGCCACTGAGATTGATTATTGGCTGATTGAAAGAGGCTTCGATGAGTGTCATAAGAAGCTGATAGCCTGTTTTATTTTTCCTGTAGGTTATTCTAACTGGTTCGTATTTTTCATTGCTAACTCGAGAATAAGTGACAGCATAACTAGAAATGGCAACATTAAACGAGTAATACTGGTTTTTCCTTATTCATTTTGGCTCATTTTGAAATGACACTAAAACATATTCATCTGGCTCTTTTGCCAATTTGAGTAAATTTTTTGCTAAAGGCATTCTACTGACTTTCACATTGAAACAATTCAAATGCCTCGTATAAAATGTGTACAGTTTTATTCTTATCAAACGTCACAATCGCCGTCTCTTCTATCGTATCTCATTTTTATTTGGCACAGTTTCTGCATTGGCTTCATTTTGTCCAAATGCAACATGGGATCTAAATCCACACACAATTGTTACTTCATATTGGAATACTTTAACACAATTTTCTTTCGGTGATTTTGCGTTAGATTCCAATGACAACCTCTACATAGTCGAAGGCTACAGTAAATGGCTCTTCACGTTTCCTACCAACAGCACCGGTGGAATACCAGTGGGTGGTCCTGTCAATTCCACTAGTATCAAGATTCAAAAACTGTTCGGTGAACTGTATTGAGTAATCTATACGTATGAGTATCGGGTATGCCTATCCAATCATCGCTGCGTTTCTAACTATGCTCACATTCATGTATTGTTTATAAATTAGTGTCCTGATTGGAACACAACTTTCACAACTTCCTATCGTCTACAACGGTATGATTCGACTAATTGAGTAAATGTTGCCACTATTTTCAATGAAAGTTAGGGTACTTCAGTATTGAATGCATTTTATGGATGTGAAGACATTTTCGTCGATCGTCAATGTGCACTCTACTGCTCTGATAGTACCAATAATCGGGTTATCAAACTGACACCAGGTAATAAAATTCCTACCTTTGCCGCAGGTGTAACTAACTCATCATGTAAGAACTTAACGCTGTATGTCTCAGATGCCGGTAATAGGTACAGTATCTACTAGTTTGATTTAGTGTAGAATAACTATTATCATGAACAATTGAAGTAATTGAAACTTCTCAAGATATTTTACTAGAATCTCATTTATTGATTTTAGCTCATGCATTTGTAGAATGAAGATCGATCATCGCACAAGTTTCGTCGATCTTAGAGCGCAAGCTCTTTTTTCCGATGAAAATCTGGCTGATTTTTTAAATCTAATTAAATGTGTTTCTGAAGAAACATTTTGTTAAACAAAGTCCATAAAATAGCATGAATGTCACTAGACTCTAGTGACTAGAGTCGATTCATACACCATTTCTCGTCGGACGTCTGAGCTATTCAAGAACAATACCGTGTATAGCTACTCTACGTAAATTCAATATCCCAACAAGAAGTCTCTTTTATTTTTCTGACAAGTAGAAATGTAAAGGACAATAAAAATTTGAGGCATTCTCATATTGAACAGAATTATGTTATCTTTCCTATCTATGGAATTTGGTAGTTCCTTTCATCTTTTTGCTTTTTCTGGGGGATAATCTGAATTCAAAAGCTTCTGATTGAATGGGGAAAGGAGTTTTTAAAATAACTAGTACATCTTTCGGTTTTCGATAATTGATTCTGATCATTTCAATTATTTTATCATTTTTATTTTAGTCGTATCTTAGCCTTTTCACCATGAAACCAGTACGGCGGATACATAATCTCGACGAGTAGCCCGTATTATTGGTGGTGGTATAACTTTGCAGGTTTGATTATTAACAATACCGGAAATATCTACTTTCCTACTGATAACAATATCACGCGATGGATACCAAGTGCATCAAGTCTAACATCAGTATTGCCGGCAAGCATTTACTATTACAATGCCTTGAGACTACGACTAGATAGCAAGGGTCATTTTTATATGCCAATATCTTCGAACAGCGGTACCGAAAAGTATAGTTTACTGTCTCATAATTGCTGATGCAGCAGCTATTTTCAAACTAATTGAATATTGAACTTTCGTGTGTGTATTGTTGTTTTATTTTTATTTACCTTTACTCCTCAGAAAATAATATTTACCTTAACAAATGATTCCGAATAAAACGCAACATGTCTTATGAGTCAGCAATCACTCTTGTGTTAAACATAACGAAGAACGATTTCAAAGATGGGAGTATAAATTCATGTTTCTGTTAGTCTTTTAAAATGCACACAGACAGTTGCTCAAAATGATAAACATAATGTTATTGAAGGTATAAGTCATTATGAGATGAATAAGTTCATAAACACAAATGCTCAATACCAACTCGAATTGATTAGATGCCATCTTTCTTTCCTGAACTGGGATGCAAAGTTTATCGAAATTTACCAAAAAGTAGTGAGACAACGATTCACTGTAACTAAGGATAGAACACTAAAAGATAGTATTCTATTCTTATGCTTTTTGTTCTTCGGTTAATTCTCATGTTCTATTTTGAATTAAAGAGCCATGCAATCAAGTGGCATCTCGAACATTTCACTATGCGTCGATTATCAGACAAGATCCAAAGTCATATTTGTCGCGAGGGTAGCTACGATTTCAATTAAATCTATTAATATGAATATTAAAATAAATGATTCATCTTTTCGCTTCAAACTTATGCTTCATTATACGTTGTCGTATCATACCGTGAGCGTTTGGTTTTTCAAAGTAGAAAATACGTTCTAAAACAGCATTAAAAACAAAATTCACTTCCGAGTCTAGTAAAGTAGTTAGTCATCTAGTTAGCACGGTTATTACGAGTGAATCATCCTTACCATTTTCCTATTCATCTCCAACGGACGAATCAGTTTGCATGAATATAGGCGAAAGCTTTACATGAACAGATAGAATAGCTACACTCAGAATTGTATCTTTCATATAGAATTCATGCTTGATGAAACCAAATAGGAAATACTCATCTGAACCATTGATTTCTCATTTTTCTTGAAACCATTAGCATACGTACAGTTTTGCTATGAATGTGCACCTCGCTTAAAATATTCTCTCTCATGAAATGCAGGCAGACACTATTCTCATCCTGATTTAAATTTGTCTGTGAGAAGCCTAGAAGAAACGAAATGATAGATAAATCGTTTAGGTTTGCATGCTTATATCGTCCATAACTGACTCATTGGACCTCACAACCCGAAGACTTTACATTTCAAAATTAGATCCTGAGTAAAAACAAGATTTGTCGAAAACCATGGGGGTGGAGTAATGGATTCATTACGTTACTCTGAATTTACCATTAGCAATCCATGGACAAGTCTGATTCATTAAACTTCTCGGGCTTATTCAAATAGTCTCATGTTAAATTGGTAGATTTCATTAAGCAGAAAGATGCTCCCTTGATGCACAATTACTACTTTTCATTATTTATTCACATTTCAAATAAAATTTCAGAAACATGCGTATTTTACTACTTTCGAACAGACAGGGACTCGATTGTCACGTATTTTTCTTTATATTTGATAATTAGTGTTAAATGTTGTTTCATTGGAGAAATGCATTCATCTACCTCGTATAAAAAAAATCATGCAACGAACGATTGTTGAATCGTTGTATTATGCTTTCAAAGCAAGCGAAAACAAAAAAACATTACACATAGTAAGTTAATAATTTTGTTTTTCATTCGGTTAACGACAGAACTGATTACTATTTTCACATCTCTATAGAAAAAAAAATTGTTAATGCTTTTCAAGTTAAGCCCAACAACAAATTATAGGCGTCACTCTGTCATCGAAACTGGACTTATTTTTTTTAGATACTGAATTGAAAAAATATTGTGCAACCAACTAATACTATAGGTTCGAAACAACATACTAACAGCTAGATACGTGCAGTATTACTAATGGCATTTTTCTGAAAGAAATTCTTCGTAGTAACTCCTCATGAAAAATTATGTTTCTCAAAGACAGAACACAAACGATTGAGAAATAACTATTCTATTTCACTCTTCAATACTTCTTTCACATCAACCGATAAAAACACCGGGAAGTTTATTGCGCTGTGAAACCATGATATGAAATGTTTAACTTCTTGCGAACTTCGATTTTGATGCTTGTTGACTAGATCAAGCTACTATCAAAATAATACTTTTCTCAGTAGCTCAATAGAGAGGCAGTCCGAGGAGTGAAATGTTTTTTATTCATCAAATGTTCTCGGTGACCTTCTCAAAATATTAAATTAAGTTGAACAACATTTAAAAGTGAAGAGCAGATGGAAACTGAAGATATGAGCGATTCGTCGCTATACTTTGATAGAGTTTCACTCTTCAATATCTACAATCTCCTATCATAAACCAGATACCATATTTTTCTTTTACGCTCTCACCGTTCTCTGTGTGTGAATATAAAACCTAGGTATAGGGAATGTGCACTTTGTCAAGAAAGAACAAGTGATTCGAATGATACGTTAATAATGCCGATTAAACTTGAGATACTGTCACAGATAATCAACAGTTTCAAACAATCTAAGACGTCATAGAAGAGAGAACCGGTTATTTTCTGAATACTCCTTCACAATTAGTCAAAGTCTTCATATCTTTATAGTTCATAAGATCATTTCACGAACTTTCGTCACTATGGCATTCACTTTTATGTTTCTGAGCCGAAACGGAATTTGAAGTAATCCAGCTACAAGTTTTTATTACAAACAATCAATTTTCATTGATACATCTTAGAAGATTTGTATCTCATTGAATATAATTTGTTGAATACGATTGGTTCACTAATGAACTGAATTTATTGACTTGTAACTACTGTAACTGAATCAATGAATTCATTGAAAACTTTTATTACAATGAAAATCATTCAAGTTTCGACGGTATTCAAGACTGATATAGTAGAAATTTGCGACTGCCTCCTGTCGTTGACTGATTAAAATCATAATGACAAAGGATATATCCTTTTTCCTATGTTTGTTTTTTAGAAAACAAAATATCGAAGAGGGGCACGAACATTTCAACTTTGAATTACTACAGAGAAAAACTATCGCATGAATATGCTTTCAGCCGCCGTACAACATTTCTCTTTCTATTTCTCCTTAACCAACATAAAGTAAAAAACAGAAAAATAATTGCACCCGGACAGAGGACGTACAGAGGATAAGTATATAAGGTGCATTTATAGGTATTACTTCGTATTTTATTCTCTCACCAGATTTAACAGTCACAACTGAAACATCGATTATGCGACCTTTATTGATTCTAGCCGTCTTTTTCGACTGTATTTTCATCACTCAAGGTAATTGTAATGAAGATATTGATTTTTTGCAGTCAAGTTCTTTACAGGTCAAGTATTGAGATATTCGTCGAGCTGCTCAGTTGACCTTTGCAACAATGCATCATCATCGAATGGAC